>JAKCPI010001909.1:0-52500 GCA_023213315.1 Euborellia annulipes | reverse complement strand
TTGAGTTCAGGCGCCCCCCCCCCCCGAAAAAAATTTCTATATACGCCCCTGGTCTATATATACTCTATACCTGGTATATAGGCCTACTGTATATATTATATGAAAGATTTATTATAAAAAATGTTTGTGTTTAATCTAATTTATTTTACAGATAACTGTATTCATTTCTTTTTGACATTTATATGGATATATATGTAGCCTATATAAAAAAATTTTTGATTGATTTATAAAGGCTCATGTTGTAAATGTTCTTTTGTAGATCTGATGATGGTCTCAGATAGACCGAAACTGGTTACTGTGCACATCATTCATCGTTGAAAATAAAAAAATATTTTTTTTTTATTAAAATTTTGCATGAAGAAGCTGCTTTGATAAGAAGTAAACTTCCACATCGTGTTTGGTCAATTATTTCTCTTATAAGTTCCTAATTTCTTTAAAGATTGTTGATGAGGTGGCAAATAACGCTCTTAGGTATACTCAAGGTAAAGAAAGGATCTATCTAAAAAATAGAGGCATTGGGTCATTTATGTAGAATTTGTTATTATATTTTTTTTCTTAATTGAGGGAATCGATAAAAAAGATTTCTCTCTATTTGGTTGATTTGCTTCTTGTACAGTCAAGCGTACCCAACTGAGTTGGGCGCACACGCGCACGACTTGAGGGCGTAACTTAATCCCTCCTCTCGGCACAACATTCTATCCCTCCAACGGATGAGAACCAATCATATAAGAGAGGAGGCAGGACTTAATAGGCACTACTTGGTTTGGCGGAGCGAGCGCGCATGCGCATAAGTAACATGAATTAACAGAGGCAACGTGGTGGGCAAAAGTGCTGTTCATAGAGTAGAAGTCAACTCACTCTCTCTTTTGGTGCTAGTAGTGTCAACGTCATAGTCACGACGACGACGGCACAACACACGCCGCCACGCGTCACTCCGCTCCTGGCAAGTGTGCTGTCTACGCCACCGGTCCTTGGAGCCATGATCGAATTCTACCATAATAATGCCGCCGCTGCTGCAGCTGCAAATAACAACAACAACAATTATGAGAAGATGGTGCAAGAGACAACGGACTCCTTGGCCAGACCAGGTAGGATCTCAACAAGTGTCATATTTTATCATTTTTGACAGTTGAAGCGTGGAAGTATCAAAGGGGGAGATTTTCTGTTAGAAATGTAGTATATACCCTGCTGAGAAGGGAAATTTGTGCCTATCGAAAGCTTCTGAGGTGTCATTTCTAAGTGGCAACCGGCGCAGCGTCTGTCATTGAACTTGTTAAGCTAGATCCCATTAATAAAATATCCGGTAATAAGAAATACTGCATTAGGATCATGTTAGATGATTTAGATAAACAAGAACGCAAAGGCTTTTGTAGAATAAGTGATTTGTTTTTGTGTGCTACAAGTTCTTTAGTTTTGTACACCTTTTCTGCTTTAGCTTATAAACCTTATTTCCACAAAGTGTTGTTGCTTCATTTATTGGAAAATGGCAACTAAAATATATTCTGTTCTTAGACAGTTGTTCGGGATAATCTTGGGACTCTAATTTTGGCACTTTCCCTCTTTGGTACTTCCACGCTTCAGTTTATAAAATTTCCCGTTAGTTCAAAATTTGCTAATTTTTATTTTTTTATTTATTTAATCAAGAAATGAGATCACAAGTTTTAGCCCAAAAAAATTAAAAGACAATCAAACAAGTAATATATGTTTACTATATGAAATTAGAAATGTCAAAAAATAACACAACTTTTCACTCCTGACTCATTGCTTAAGCATTATAAAATTTTTTTTTTTTTTCAAAGGGCGCTTATTCTTGGTTTAAAAATTTAAAAATAAATCATGTTAGATTTTTTTAAAGTAGCTAGTAAAAAAGTTTTCGGAAGAAAAATATTTGATTATAAAATAATTATTTTTTAAAATAATTCTTTAATTTTTTTTCGGCAAATCTATGCATGTATTTTGTCGAGTAAACCCTTTATAATTATAACCAAAATTTTAATGTTTTAGACAAAATCAGATTTTTCAAAATTTAAAAATCATAAATGAAAAAATTGACACTCGCGACAAACTAAAAATTGAACAAATTGATATTTATTTCCGAATAACCTATATCATTCATTATTTTCATTTAAAGGGAAAAAAAACTTTTTATTTATTTTTGTATTAAACAACTTTTAATTTGTGATTTAATATAATCAATAAAATTACAAATACAAATAATTAGGTTAAAATAAGAAAAGTTTAGTGAAATTGAATCAATCGCTCTTTATTTTTAAATACAAGTTGAGAAAGGCGCGGCTTCGCCGCGCCCATCTCAACTTGGCCCTGGCGGGCGGCGTCTCGATACGTGATCAGTAGTTTTTCTCTTAATTTTAAAGCCCATATTATTTTTGCCTAAATGAAAATACAATGAATCAAGTTTAAAATTTGAGTATTCGCCCTGCCCGGCCTCTGGGTTTTGAAGGCCATGAGAAAATTACGGGCAAGAAGCAAGCCTAAATTTCCCTTTAATAAACTGATTCGAGCCAACGGGCATGCAAATGAAATCAGGCGGACAGGGACCTATTAAAAAAAATCAAGAATTTTAAAATAAAAATTTCGGGGATGGGGCAATTACACAAAAAGTCTTTAAACTTTCAAACCCCTTGATAGATATTCATTGAAGAATTTTAAATCAAAAAAAGCATGTTAAAATTTGAAGAAACAGAACAATTAAAAATTTCGGGGGGGGGGGCAATTACACAAAAAATATTAAAACTTAAATCCCTTGATAGATATTCATTCAAGAATTTTAAATCCAAAAAAGCATGTTTTTATTTGAAGAAATAGAAGAATTAAAAATTTCGGGGGAGGGGGCAATTACACAAAAAATCTTTCAACTTTTAAATCCCTTGATAGATATTCATTCAAGAATTTTAAATCCAAAAAAGCATGTTAATATTTGAAATTGAAGAATTTTAAATCCAAAAAAGCATGTTAATATTTGAAGAAACAGAAGAATTAAAAATTTCGGGGGGTGGGGGGCAATTACACAAAAAATATTTAAACTTTTAAATCCCTTGATAGATATTCATTCAAGAATTTTAAATCCAAAAAAGCATGTTAATATTTGAAATTGAAGAATTTTAAATCCAAAAAGCATGTTAATATTTGAAGAAACAGAAGAATTAAAAATTTCGGGGGTGGGGGGCAATTACACAAAAAATATTTCAACTTTTAAACCCCTTGATAGATATTCATTCAAGAATTTTAAATCCAAAAAAGCATGTTAATATTTGAAGAAACAGAAGAATTAAAAATTTCGGGGGGGTGGGGGCAATTACACAAAAAATCTTTCAACTTTTAAATCCCTTGATAGATTTAAATCCAAAAAGCATGTTAATATTTGAAATTGAAGAATTTTAAATCCAAAAAAAGCATGTTAATATTTGAAGAAACAGAAGAATTAAAAATTTCGGGGGGGGTGGGGGCAATTACACAAAAAATCTTTCAACTTTTAAACCCCTTGATAGATATTCATTCAAGAATTTTAAATCCAAAAAAGCATGTTAATATTTGAAGAAACAGAAGAATTAAAAATTTCGGGGGGTGGGGGGCAATTACACAAAAAATCTTTCAACTTTTAAATCCCTTGATAGATATTCATTCAAGAATTTTAAATCCAAAAAAGCATGTTAATATTTGAAGAAACAGAAGAATTAAAAATTTCGGGGGGGTGGGGGCAATTACACAAAAAATCTTTCAACTTTTAAATCCCTTGATAGATATTCATTGAAGAATTTTAAATCCAAAAAAGCATGTTAATATTTGAAGAAACAGAAGAATTAAAAATTTCGGGGGGGGGGGGCAATTACACAAAAAATATTAAAACTTTTAAATCCCTTGATAGATATTCATTCAAGAATTTTAAATCCAAAAAAGCATGTTAATATTTGAAGAAATAGAAGAATTAAAAAATTTGGGGGGGGGGGGCTGCCGAATTTAAAAAAAAACTCTGAAACAACGAATTTAGATTCTTATCAAGGGAAGGCTTTAGGGAAGAAACCAAATTGATATCTCTCCTGGTTAAAAAAAATTTGAATTTGCCTCTCCGGCTCCGCCCTCTCTGTATTTCGCCAATCAGCGCTATCCCTGAGGCCTGATTGGTTGTTTCACACATCGGACACGGTTTAAGGCAATTATATATAAGTATGATATTTTTTTAATCATTGCAGGATCGGAGTTTTTAAAGTTGGGGTAGTCTTAAAAATTTTTTACTAGTGATAGATTATATTTTCTTTTATAAAAACAAAACAAAGAGATCTGAATGACTAAAAAAAATAGCAGACAAATAAATGGGCCTACAACAATGCCTAACATAGTTCGAATTCGATGAAATTTTCCAATAAAATTTTTTTTTACTTGAAAACAAAAAATTAAAATATTTAAGAAATATGAGAGAATGTTAAATATGTTAAATATATATGACTTGGCAAGTCCGAAATCTTATTCACATAAATAAATCTTGAAAACTTTTAACTCAAAAAATTAAAAGATTTTATTCTATAAAAAGTTAAAAAAAATCTCCGATTAGTCCGGTTTTAAATAATCCGCCAATTCAATGGAAGCGATTGAATTGACTACTCAAGATATTGTTGTAATTTTATTATTTTAATAAATCCCAAAAATTTCACATTTCTTTGAACTAGTTATCCGGGTTAATGATTTCAAAAGATTGCTTGAGTTTTAGCGCCGCTTCCCATAATTAATGCCCTATTTTTTATCCACTATTTACTCACGGTTTTATTAAAAGGAAGATTTCTTTTATAATATTGTCCAAATATAAAATCTAGGCTTACTGCCCATCAATTGTTTTAATATGTTTTGAAAAAGTTTATCCTAACAATTTAGGGATTGATAAAAAATCCGAAAAGAAAATTCAAACATGTAATCCGTAGACATTATGAAAATCGAGCCAATAATATATTTAAATTTTCATTAAAAAATTAACTAAAATACTAAATAAAGCTTATTTGTCGTTCAAGTGATGTTTTACACAATTTTTCAATAAAAAGCGACTTTTGTTGTAAAGGGTTAATCTATTTATTATCCATTTCCGACCAAAATATATACTATATCTCATAATCATTATTAGGTAGGGGAGAGGGCGGGACATTGGGACAGTACAAATAAAATTAGCTGTGTATAGTTTGTCTTTCAATATTATTGATCATATAATGTTATGTTGTTGAGACTGATAAATGCACTATCTATTGCCATAGGCTTAGCGCTTATTCACCAATAGATTAATTAGATTTTTGCAATTTTCCAAAAAATCCAAATTGTCCCAATGTGCCTCTTGGGTGAGGTAGATTTGGACAGTGAAGAGGCAGATGTGGACAAAACCAATTTCTTTTGTTCTAAAAAAATAATTTGGTGAATAAAGGTGGCACAATCTAACACAGTGGTTCCCAACCTTTTTTGGCCCATCGCCCCTTTCTGGAGGCTGTCTAACACCCCCCCCCCTTTTCATTTTCATTGTATGTCTAATTTTAATCTAAAGTGTAAATAATAATGCAGTTTTATTATTTTAAACAATTTTGTTACCCTAGGTATCAGTAGCGTAGCCAGGATTTCTGCTTGGGGGGGGGGCAAAAGTTTTATGAACCCCCCCCCCCTTCTCCAAGAAACTTAAAGTGGAGAAATTTTTTTTAGATAATATAATAATTATAAATAGAGACCGGATTTTAAGCAAAATGCTTATTGCTGAATTTTATAAGCAACCATTAGATATTTAATTTCTATACGAATTAGGAAAAACTAAGTGCATTGAGATTGCATTTTTTATGCTTTTTTTGAGTTTTCATGCTTTTTTTCCCTTTCGTGCTTATTTGAACTTATTTTACGAATATTTATAATTTTTTTTTTTTTTTTTTTTATTTTATTAAAAAACTTTTTTTCCATTCACACACGCATACACCAGGGACGTATATAAGGGGGGGGGCGCCCCCCAAATTTTCCAAAAACCCCGCAGTGTGAAAAAATATATCCCTGTAAAAAAATTTTTTTCCGCAGGGTGAAAAAATTTGGTTCCGCAAAAAAAAATTTGGTTCCGCAAAAAAAAAATTTTCGCAGGGTGGGGCCGAATAAATTTAGTTTCTTTAAAAAAAAAATTGTATACGCCATTGGTATGAGTAAAAATTGCTTATTAGATGCTTTTTTTCAACTTTTATGCTTATTTAACAACTTTTTATTCAAGTTTTTTATGCTTTTTTAAGCACTTTTTTTCCATTTTTTTATGCTTTTTTGTCCGGTTTCTAATTATAAATAAGAAACAAATAAAAAAAAAAAATTTTCTTGAAATAAAAAATAATTTTAATACAAAATTCGTAAATATTAGAGATTTTTTCAATTATTTATAAGTTTTTTTTGTTAGATTTTAGAATTTATGAGTTAATAAAATAATTATTAAAAAAAAAAATCATTAGGGAAAACAATAGGTATTTTTTTGTTTTAGAGAAGGCTTTGGGGGGGCGGCCCCCCTGCCCCCCCCCCTGAATACACCATTGGTAGATATATAAAAACAGCCAACGCAGTTTTATCTGTTCACTCTTAGCTGTTGTAGTAATTGTTCAGTAGCACCAAAAATACATGATTTGAAATTTTGTCGCTTAGGTGGTTTCTGAAATAAACGATTCACTTAAAAAAAGAGAAAAAAAAATACATAAATACAAAAAATAATTTTTTTTTTTTTTTTGGGGGGGGGGAGGGGGCTATATTAGTAAGTAGCCCAGGGGCCCGTCAAGTCTGTCTGCGGCCCTGTCCACAATATACACAATATAATATCTTAAATATTATATATAATTTCTTATTTATTAGTGTCCACATGTGCCTCTCGCTAGATGTCCCAATCTACCTCAATCATGTTTATAAACAAAATGAGGCTATACAAATAGCTAAAATAAATAATTACATCTGCATGTACCGAAATAGGTAAGAATAAACAAGTACACTTATCTCTAATATTTCAACTGTCTTAATTCAAACGTTCATATGGAAAATAATCGACCTCAAACGATTTCCGATTTTTTTACAACGCAGGACAAATATGATGTAGCAACGTGTAACTAGCTATGGCGTAGCTTGACGCTGTTAAAATTTTTCTATAATAAAATGGGTACTTAATGCACACTAATGGTCAAAGAGTACAATCTAACTTTACATTTAGTAGCCCTAAAATTCGAATGTCCCAATGTGCCTCGTGTCCCAATGTCCCCCCCTCTCCCCTACTTGTTGAATTGATACCTATGCGACTCAAGTTAGCTCAGAATCGTTGGAAAGAGAATATTAAATAACCAAAGAAAAATGTCTTAAAATGTATATATATAATTTTACATACATATAGGTCTAACAAGCCTATACCTAGCGATTTATAAAATTTCGTAAATCAAAAAGTAAGGAAGAAATGATTTCTGGACAACAATTTACATTGAAGACGTCTAGTAATTCTTAAAGAAAAAATAACTACTAAGCAATGATGAAATAAAGAAAAAAAATTTATTAAAATATTCGAACAATTTGCATCCTGAAGGCTAATAGGGCATAATAATTTTCTAAATAGCCTTTGTCTGAATCAAGTAAATAATACTAAAAAATCTGAGAAGCCACCCAAATGATTTCTTGGTTAAGGCCGCCAATAAATAAACTATAAACAGTTGATTATACCCAAATTTAAAATGTGAAAAATTAAACTAGACAATAACTCAAACTATATTTCATATATAGGGTAAGAGAAAGTAAAAAGTTGCTTATGTTGAAGAAGAAGTTATTTTGGTTGCCTACTCTTCAGGCCATTACGAATTTTTATATTCTTTCCAAGGAATAATTAATATGCCGATATCAAGAATTTTCAAAAACTGGGGATCTGGAAACAGAAAATCACCAGAATTAAACGATGCCAAGCGCTGCGAAAGCTCGGATTGGTGACCCCGAGCAATCTGCGTGAGGAACGGCCATCGGTATTTTGCATTTTGAAGATTTATTAAATAAATTCAAATCCCTAAATAGCCCCAGTAGCAGCAAAGAATTAAAAAAAAAAACTCAATAACTATTATCAATTACTTAAGGTGCAATTATGAAAGATAGAAGAAATGGTTGCAAAATATAAATATTTTCTTATGTTTATAAATTTTACATCTTGAAATTCGAATGTGCCATAGTGTCGGAAACTAAATATATATCGACACAAAAAATCTGGAACAGAACACAACTTTCTCTTGCCAAAGGGTAAGAGAAAGTTGTGTGCTCTGCGACCAGTCACACCAGATTTTTATATCATAAATTCAAATGTACCTTTCTGTATATTATTAATATACAATTTTAAAATTTATTTTCTTTTTATTTTCTACACAACTTTTGACCGAACATCCATCCTAGACGAAGAAGTTGCGAAGTCAATCTAATTTGAATAAAAACTAGTCTGAATCAGCATAAAAATAGGAAAATTTATTTCAATTGACTGCTGGCAATAAATAGGACAGGATCGAAATGCCTCATATGCCGAAAAAGACCTTAAACAATTTTAAAATAAAAAATAACGAAATAATAAGTCTCTATTTGTAACACTGGGGTAACTTTTTATTCTGCCCCTTTGGCAATCCGCCATTTAGCTAAAAGTCGTTACAAAACATATTTTTACAAAAACAATATAAATACAACACTTAAATAATACAACAATATAAATAAAAATAAAATACACTAATAAATCAATCACCTCTAAATTCTTACGATTCAGAAAATTTAAAATCAATTGAAATCGCTACTATAGTAAGGCATAAAAGTATGTATATATGAATATAAAAAAAAATATAACTTTACAACTTCAAGTTGAATAGAAGGAATTTCTTTTTGAAAGCTAAATAAATTTAATAAATACAACGTTAATTAAAATAATAAATATAATATTTATTAATTTCCTAACACTAGACTACAGTACCGGACTCGGATATTTAATTTCAAGAGATTCGTCATCAGGTGAATTGTCTTTTCTAGCGAGATGATAATCCTTCCGTCACTTTACGGCATTATTTGTTATATTTACTTTATTATTTAATAATAATTATACAATTTATACAACTTATTAATAAGTAAATGCTTAACATTTAAACGTTTGTATTATCAGAAAGATAATAAAAACTAAAATTTTTCTTTTTATTTTGATAAAAAAACTTTTAGTCTACCTATCGTGATAACTATTTGTGGGGGATAATATTTGTGGTATAATAGTAAATTACAACCCTCACAATCAAAATTCTATTCTGAAAAATTTTTAGAGAAAGAAAAACAGACACGTCTTACGATTTGCTCCGCATCTAAGTTATGGTAAATAAAATAATATCCAGAATTCAATTGATTCCTTTCAATATCATTTACTTCCTGTGTTCGGAAATATTTTTAAAAAATCGTAGATTATCGAGAATATCGAAAACACTTGGCAATATTCATTATATTGGTTTTGTGTACATTGTAAGGCAAAACTTCGACATGAGGGTCGATTAGCGTGAAAAATATGTTTCGAAAAAGCATACAATAGGATCAAATCTTATTTACAATATTATAATAAAATTAGGTGTATTTAATTATATTTTGATTTAAAAAAAAGTTTTTGATGGATATACACGTTTGAGGTCCCCTGAATCCAAAAAAGTGGATTTCGCAACATGGTCTGTCTGTGTGTGTATGTTCAATTTTAAGCATGAAGGAATTGAGCTAGGAGAATGAAATTTTATATTTAAATTAGGCACCTTTCTGGAGGATGAAAATAAGCTTCTAAACAAAATAGGTCAAAGAGTACTTTACTGATGTACTTTTTCAGTTTTTTTCGATTTCCTCAAAATTCGCTCTAATGATTTTGATTAAACATTTTAGGAAATATATTCTCATTTTGCTCTCAAAATTGTTTGAAGCACACTTTACTCTTGTATTTTATAGGAAAGATCGGAGAAATAAATGGTTGCCATGGTAACAAAATATAAATATTTTCCCATACTTATAAATTTTACATCTTGAATTCTAATATATCGGCGCTCGGGGTTGGTGTAGTTGGTAGCGCGCCTGTCTTGTATACCAAGGGTCGAGGGTTCGGATCCCAGGCAGTCCGATGATTTTATTTAAACCATTTGGACCCCAAATGGCTTAAATAAGAATGCCTGGACCCCCAATAGATATATTAAACATTAAAAGTATCGTTTAAAGTCTTAAATGAACAAAGTTGCCGAAAAGACTGTGTGTAAGTGAGTGTGAATGAGAAAAAAGTGTGAGTGTTAAAAGAAAAAAAAATATATATCGCCGGAAACTAAATATATGTCGACACAAAAAATCTGGTGTGACTTCGATTACCGAAGGTAAAATATATACCATATTTCCGGATAACACAAATCGCCAAATATAGGAAGGCCTATACCAAACAATCTCCGGATCGTGAATTTTCTACTCGATATTAATCATCCTACCTCCACCTAACATCATCACTTATTATTATCAACAAGTTGACATTATCACAAATAGCCTATATAGCGAAAAATGAAAGATAAATTAAGAATCAATAAAACCAACAAACTTCTTTTTATTTTGAATGGAAATAAAGAAGAGAGGGGACTAACATTTCTCTCGAAAAGAGATTCAGATATTGGAGGGCGCTTCAGCTACCAGGGCCATTTGCGTTCTCTCGAAAACAATTTGAGATATCGCACAAAGAAATAATAATAATAAAAATTGAATGAAGATTCTGGGACGGAGGTTTCTTCTAAAACTTGGAGAGCCGCAGTGACACCGTCTCTACTGTTTTCCGGTAGGTTTTTTATTGAAATAAATTTTAAAATTTTTCAATTTTTTATTAATACTGGAGGCTGACTGGTAAATAATAAAAATAACTTGGTTAAAAAGAAACAAACTCTATCGAAAAAAAATTGTTTTAATACTATGCAATTGAAAATGTAAATTTTGTATTATTGTACTACCTTCTCCTTCTCTATGAACCCGTTAGTAAAAACATTTTATTCGACACTGGAAAAAGATTATTTTTTTTTTAGTAAAGTTATTTTATAAATTTTAATTAAATTAACTACAGGTAAAAAAAATTTAACAAAAAGTCAATGGCAATAAATAAACATTGATTATATAGAGTATGTAACAACAGTCAATAATATATACGTTCAAAGAGAGAAATGGAGAGAGAGAGAGAAAAGTATTTATTCATATTAATACAAGTGGATTTTGTTGCAATTCAAGAGATTCTCAGTTAAGTAGTGTAAATACATTTACACATTGGCTTAAGTACTAATTTGAAATGGAAGCATTTTAAAACAAGAACTTTATGAAAAATAAATAACTAAAATTAAGAAGAATATAAAAAGTCAAAATAAATAATGAAGCTGCAAAATATGTTTATTGAGGCTTTTGTGGTTGTATTATCATTATTATTAGAGACCGGACAAAAAAGCATAAAAAAATGGAAAAAAGTGCTTAAAAAGCATAAAAATCTTGAATAATAAGTTGTTAAATAAGCATAAAAGTTGAAAAAAGCATCTAATAAGCAATTTTTACTCATACCAATGGCGTATACAAATTTTTTTTTAAAGAAAAATTGCGAAAAATTTCGTTTTTGCGGAACCAAATTTTTCACCCTGATGAAAAAATGTTTTTTCCAGGGCTATATTTTTTCGCACTGCGGGGTTTTTGAAAATTTTTTTTTTTTTTTTTGGGGGGGGGGCGGGCCCCCTCCCCCCTTATATACGTCCCTGGTGTATGCGTGTGTGAATGGGAAAAAAGTGTTTTTTAATAAAAAAAAAAAAAATTATAAATATTCGTAAAATAAGTTCAAATAAGCATGAAAGGGAAAAAAAGCATGAAAACTCAAAAAAAGCAAAAAAGCATAAAAAATGCAATCTCAATACACTTAGTTTTTCCTAATTCGTATAGAAATTAAATATCTAATGGTTGCTTATAAAATTGAGCAATAAGCATTTTGCTTAAAATCCGGTCTCTAATTATTATATACCATATTTGTATTATTTATAAAAAAAAATCTAGTGTGACTGGTCGCACAGCACACAACTTTACCTTACCAGTGTTCTGTGCTTGTCACACTCGATTTTTTGTGTCGAGATATATTAGTTTCCACCGCCGATATATATATGAATCCAATTTATAAACAAGGGAAAATATTTATATTTTGATACCATGGCAACCATTTCTCCTATAGGCACAAGAGTAAAGTTCAAAGTGTTCTTCAAACAATTTTGAGAGCGAAATGAGAATATACATTTGAAAGAGCATCTAAAAAATATTTGATTTTTGAATTTTAATCAAATTAAAATTTTGCGAATTTTGAGAAAATTGATAAAAACTGAAAAAGTACCTTAGTAAAGTACTAGTACTTTTTTGCCGATTTTGTTCAAAATTTTTCACTTGGAACAAGAAGCTAATGCTCTACTCCTGAGCCATAGGTCTAGGGCTAAAAATAATTTTAAAAGAAAAAATAATATGTTTAAAAATTTAATTCAAAAAGTTTAGGCCAATTTTATTGTGCCTTTAAACGAATTAAACAACTTTATTCTTTAAAAGCTCATATAGAAATGAAGATGTAACAATGAAATTGACCGAAACCTTTTGTATTCAAGGAGTTAGATTTAAAAATAGAGGCTCGTACTTGATGATTTCCTTTTCATTTCAACGATTGAGTTCTACACAGCCATTTCCTTATTAATTAAACTTACGATTAACCGAATTAACTCTAAACGTGTTTATTAAGATCAAGGGATCGCACCCCAATTTATTTCAATGGAATTAAATACCAATCAATCGTATGAATGGCCTCAGATGCCGAAAAAGATCTTAAACAAATTTTAAAAATCTGGTGTGACTGGTCGCACAACACACAACAAGAATATACATTTTCAAGAACATGTAAAAAATAATTGATTTTTGAATTTTAATCAAAATCGTTGGAGCGAATTTTGAGAAAATCGAAAAAAACTGAAAAAGTACATCAGTAAAGTACTAGTACTCTTTAACCGATTTTGTTCAAAAGCTTCGGGTCACATGCCAGGGAGGAACCTAACTTGAATATAAAATTTCAACCTCCTACATCTTTTCTTTCTTGAGATATTTTGTTTACAGACACACCCACACACAGACATTGTTGCGAAAACCACTTTTTCGGACTCAAGGAACCTGAAAATCTCGACATCGAATTTTTGACATGAATCCAATACTTTCTCAATCTATATATTAACATATATAGAGGTAAGAAAAAGTAAAAAATAAGGAAGTCTTCTTTGCATATTTAATTACTTTCTCTTACCTATGTATATATGTAATATATATAAGAGAGAAAGTATTGGTTTCATGTCAAAAATTCGATGTCGAGATTTTGATGGATCTTCACGTTTTGAGGTCCCCTGAATCCAAAAAGTGGTTTTCGCGACATGGTCTGTCTGTGGGTGGGTGGGTGGGTGTGTGGGTGGGTGGGTGGGTGTGTGTGTGTGTCTGTGTTCACTTTTAAGCATGAAGGAATTGAGCTATGAGGCTGAAATTTTATATATAAGTTAAACACCCCCGGGACCGGAAAAATAAGCTTTTAATCAAAATCGGCCAAAGAGTACTAGTACTTTACTGATGTACTTTTTCAGTTTTTTTCGATTTTCTCAAAATTCGCTCTAACGATTTTGATTAAAATTCAAAAATCAATTATTTTTTAGATGCTCTTTCAAATGTATATTCTCGTTTTGCCCTCAAAATTGTATGAAGACCACTTTACTCTTGCACTCCATAGAAAAGAGGAGAAATGGTTGCCATGGTAACAAAATATAAATATTTTCCCATACTTATAAATTTTACATCTGAATTCAAATATTCCCTACTGCCGGGAACTAAATACATGTCGACACAAAAATCTGGTGTGACAGCACAGTACACAACTTTCGATTACCGAAGGTAAGAGAAAGTTGTGTGCTGTGCGACAGTCACACCAGATTTTTTCATGAAAAGATAATAGATTTTCCGGCCGCATGACTGGAGGGGAATTTAACTCCCGAAGCGAATCCCCCTGATTATGCCACTGACCTAATTCAAGCTTATTTAAGGTTTATTTATATGTAATAATTTCTTGAGCAAGGCATTTATTGAATGAAGCTGTCTGTAAGGTTTAAACTTAACGTATATTAGGCCTATTGATATATTTTTCTGAATTTATAGCTTCTTAGTTTATGATTTCGCTATTTAAAAAAAAAGAAGCTACATAGGCACGTATTTATTATATTTGTGAAGTGACTGACCATGTGGAAATTAGCGACTTTGAGTGAAATTACTCGTCGCCTTTTTTGCTTCTCTCTCTCTCTCTCTCTCTCTAACATGTAATTAAACAGCTTGAAATGTGTTATAGATGATGATAATGATGATGATGGTGAGAGAGATAGAGAGAGAGAGAAAGGGGTTCTTCTCTTTCATCTGGGGATTCTCCTTTTGACACGTGGACCAAGTCAATTACTCGATGGAAGGTCAAACAAGTCGAAGGGCTATTTGTTAGAATGTTTGATATATAGAATGAGGAGAGAGAGAGAGAGAGAGAGAGTTTAATATAATACGGTTCTTCTCAAGCTTTTTGTCAAACATCAGTCAACGATTCTACTTTAATTGGATACCACGTTTAGCGATAGAAGTTGATTTCGTTGGTCATTTTAATAAGATTTTATGACTAATTTTATTAAATCCATTCACGTTCTTTGTTAAAATAGTCAACGTTTAATTGTTTTTTTTTTTATAATAATTTTTTTTTACATAAATATTATATATTAATGAAGCTTTTCTTAAAGTGCGCGTCTCGAGGTGCTAATTTTGGGAGATTCCAGCGGCCACAATTTTAAAGCTATCGAGCTCAAATTTTTTTAAAATTAAAGCTATTTAAAATATCTACAACTTATAGAAGCCCTTTTTTTGATTTTCGAAAAAATAAAATTTTTTTTTTAGATTAATCGCTTTAAAGAAAAGATATTTAAAAAAAATTCGCTCTATATCTTATAGATAATTAAATTAGTAATCATTGTGTTAAAAAATAATTAATTTTTTACCCCTAATTAATTAGCTGGAATCTTTCAAATGAAATGGAATAAATTCCTTGTATCCCTATGAGAAAAACTAACGCCATCTCTTGCCGCCTAGAGTAACTCGGTAGTCAATCGTGTCCTAAAGGTTTTTCGAGACGCGCACCTTAATCACTAGTTGCTAGTGGTTAGCATCTAAGCGGTATATGATTAGCTCTGATTGGGGTATTTTGGGGTTATGTTAAAAAAAAAAACATTTTTGGAATTATGTCTGTGCATGTGTGCACGTTTGCTTAAAAACGCAAGCAGCCAGATCGATGAAATTTGGTATATACTTGAATTGAATAGATAGATTTGGTATATACTTCTTACACTAAAATTGTATTCTGTGTTAACAGAGTTAGCATAGTGAAATTTTGCATCATAAATAAGCAAGTGTGTTTGTTGTTGTGAAGTTTGTATCAGATATATGAATATTTTCTTGTTTTCTAAAACGGTCTAGTTTTTAGAATATGTGTGGTTCGGGAAGATATGAAGTGTTTTGGATTAAGAAATTTTTCAAAAGAGCACAAATTGATCGTTGTGAGAGAAAAGATGAGACTCTTGATGGGAAACTCTATTTGCCAAGTGGTTTTTGCCAACTTCCCAAGCCCAAGTAAGGTGTCTGCAGTGCTCTTAACAGTATTCTGACTCACGTCTCCAATCTCTGGACCACGGTTATAACAATGATTCGTAATTACAAAAGAAAAATAGATAAAAATTGAGGAGAAATCAATCTAACTGGAAAAATTTTGACAAAGATCTTGCTGTCAAATGGACAAAAAAAAAACTCAATATTGCTACTACTGATTTATTCTCTTTCGATAATCATTATCATCATCATATAGGTTAATAATATGATAATATTTATATGTGTATATAATTATATTTTAGCTCTAATGATAATATTATCGAAAAGGAATAAATTTATTTTCTAAGCAGATATATTGTTTTTTTTTTTATTTTTATTTGCACATAAAGGCCTACTGTATATTTTTTGAACGCAAAATTTTTCCAATTTGGTCAAGGGCTTCCAAACCTCATCCCAATGAGTAGTAACCAAAATAAAAAGCTACACATATAGTATACGGAGGCTCATTAAGGAAGTCACATTTTCTTTTACATTTCTCGGATACTTAAAGCCTAAAACGAAATGATATAACTAAACAAAGTAGGGGGGGGGGATTTGATTTTTCACGATAATAATAATTTTCCCTTATATTAAATATAATATAACTGGACCTCGGAATATTTTTTTTACGAAAAAAGTGGGTCGCACATCAAAAAAGGTTTGGAACGGCTGATATAACGCCATCCTCAGTCAACTAAGCGTATAATATATAATAAATAGAGTTGTCAGATGTTATTAATATTATTCAGTAGCTATATACCTCGTATTAATATATAATAATTATATGTGTTTATGCAAATAAATAACAGCATAAACACGTATTAATTAGCGAAAAGCATACGACATATAATTAATGTTACGTAACATATACATATAGGTAAGAGAAAGTAAAAACAAAAAAAAAGTTACTAGTGCTCGAGGGGCGCAATTTGACCGAATTAGTGAGAGAGAAACAAAAAATTATTTTTAATTCCTTAAACGGTTATTATTGTACTTTTGGCTGCAAATACATTCGCGCCCTACCTGATTATTTTTTTTTTTCTATATAATAAAAAAATAAAATTTTATCAAAAAAGAAAAAAAGATAATATTTTATTTTTCTTATTTGAAACTATTTTTTTTTTTTACTATTTACGTATTTTCATTGAATATATAATGACTTACACGTGTTTACGAAGAAGTCTTATTTTTTTTTTTTTTTTAAATAGTAAAAATAAAAATGATAGTAATGCCATATAGCATTTTTTTTATCTTGCAGTCTATTATATCTAATAGCAACACTTTAAAGGAGATAATTTTCCAATTTTTTTTTTTGTTTTATCGTAGAATATATTAATTTTTCACATGAATCTTTATTAAGATTTTTTCTTATCTTAAAAAAATAATGAATTTTAATTATTCCATTTGTGTATAAATGATAAAAACCAGTTCATTCAACTTTCTAAACTTGTTTTATAATTATAAATAAGTAATAAATGACCTTCCTATTTTACTTTCTCTTACCTCTATATATGTTAATAATATATATAGAGAGAAAGTATTCGAAAAAATTCGATGTCGAGATTTTGATTGATATACACGTTTTGAGGTCCCCTAAACCCAAAAAGTGGCTTTGGCGACATGGTCTGTGTATGTGTCTGTGTGTGTTCAATTTTAAGCATGAAAGAATTGAGCTAGGAGGTTGGAATTTTATATTTGAGTTAGACACCCACCTAGGGCGTGAAAGTAAGCTTTTGATCAAAATTGACCAAAAAGTACTAGTACTTTTACTGTACTGATGTAGTTTATCAGTTTTTTTTTTCGATTTTTTCAAAATTTCCTCCAACGATTTTGATTAAAATTCAAAAATCAATTGAGAGAAATGAGCTAAGGTTTTTTCTCGGTCCATTCATTTATGTACCTGGTTATCGCATAATGTGTATAAATTTATTATATAAGTTTGTTCAACAATGTATAAAATCAACTATGACACTTTCATAATGACTTTTCGCCAGCTCTGAATATGGTTCAAACACGGAACCGAAACGTCAGCTGTGTGAATTGAATAAATAAAGAAAAGGAAAAACCTTATCTCTCGTTCTCCTTTCTCTTATTAATAATATAACATCACAGCTATAAATTGCTTTGTGTATTTTTTAGATGCTCTTTAAAATGTATATTCTCATTTTGCCATTGAAGACTACTTTACTCTTGTACTTCATAGGTAAGATAGGAGAAATGGTTGCCATGGTAACAAAATATAAATATTTTCCCATGTCTATAAATTTTACATCTTGAATTTTAATATATCTATTTGAAATTGTATTTATTATTTTTTTCCCTCGCCATTAGTAATATTTATATATGTCCAGTTGAAATTTAAGTAAATGAAAAAAAATCTATTAAGTTCTGTCTGTTTTCCTCTGAATAGCCGTGCCATCGGACGCTATCCGTTGGTCTGTCCGTCCTTCCCCCAAGTGACAAAAGGGCATCAAATCCCTTCGACGTCAAATAAACCCCCACTCCAATCATGCTTGGAGTCGAAGGCGGTGGTTGGCTGTCGACAGCTTAACCACCCCTTGGTCCACCCCCACTACCCTCTGGCGCCATCCTTCCCTCTCCTCTCTCTTATACTAAGGGTTGGCTGTAAAACCAATGAAACACACACACACTCACGCAGCAAAGTTCAGTAAAATTTCTCCCTCTCTCTCTCTTATGCATACAACACGGAGGTTGTAAAATATTCATTAAAGACATACTACTGTAGTTATAAGCTAGGAGAGAAAAATTTTAGGATTTCTTATTTTTTCAAATGTGATACGAAGGCTATATTGCGAAAAAAAAGAACCAACACGCATAGAGTTCTTCTCTATATTATAATATGATTAACATATTCTTTAAAATTATTCATCTGGGGGAGGGGGAGTTTATAGTTCAACCAACCCCCCCCAAAAAAAACACTTCTAACTACGATTATTCTCTCGACCCCAAAATGACAAAGAAATCAATATCTATTGGCCGGTTGCTTCACTTATAGTCAACTAGTAAATGTATCCGACATATGTTTTTTTTTAACAAAAATTTCAAAAGAATTAATTAAACAACGATTAATAAAGGGTTGCGGAGGGGGGCTGGCAACAGAGAAGAGCAACAGTCACAACAATCGTTGCAATTAAGGTGTGCGTCTCGAAAAACCGTTAGAAGATTATTCGGTATAGAGTAGAAGAATGGCTGTGGTGATGACCACAGAAGAAAGGAACTCTATGAGTAGGGCAGCCAGCGAAAATAAAAAACCTTTATATTATTTCGTCTACGTTTCGGGAACGCATCGCTCCCATCTTCAGGACGAATTAATTGTTGAATGATAGATGAATATTTTTATTTTGTACACACAATGAAAAAAACAACATGTATTGTGCATAGTGATTTAATAAATACGACAATTGTATATTATGCAGCTTTAGGCTGTTGAGGTGTGTGAACTAGATGTGTGTGTGTGTGTGTGTGTGAACTAGATTACATGTTATTTTTTTCATTGTGTGTACAAAATAAAAATATTCATCTATCATTCAACAATTAATTCGTCCTGAAGATGGGAGCGATGCGTTCCCGAAACGTAGAAGAAATAATATAAAGGTTTTTTATTTTCGCTGGCTGCCCTACTCATAGATTTCCTTTCTTCGATTATTCAGTATTGAGTTACTCTAGGCGGCAAGAGATGGCGTTAGTTTTTCCCATAGGAATACAAGGGATTTATTCCATTTCATTTGAAAGATTCCAGCTAATTAATTAAGGGTAAAAAAATAATTATTTTTTAACACAATAATTACTAATTTAATTATCTATAAGTTATAGAGCGAATTTTTTAAAAATATCTTTTATTTAATGCGATTAATCTAAAAAAAATTTTTTATATTTTCGAAAATCAAAAAAAGGGCTTCTATAAGTTGTAGATATTTTAAATAGCTTTAATTAAAAAAAAATTTGAGGTCGATAGCTTCAAAATTGTGGTCGTTGGAATCTCCCAAAATTAGCACCCCGAGACGCTTAATCAATGCCAAGCCCTGGGATTGGTGACCCCGAGCAATCAGCTTGTGGAACGTCCCTCGGTACCATCGATATAATGTATTATAAAATTTATATAATACTAAATGGCATTAGTAGCCAAAAAGTGTTTAAAACATAAATAAATAAAGTGTTTCATTTCTAATTTGCCAATGGTTCCAAACTTCACATTGGTTGTGACATATCGCCACTGGCCATTATTTATTATGATGCTTTTGTCAGGATTATGGTCTGAAACATCGAGAATCATCAAATTTTTCGACGATTACAATACTTTATATTAGAAAGCAAAAATGTATGAATAAACGTTGTAGGCCTACTCGTCAAACCCACACATCCTGATACATTATACTTAAGAGGTTATCTCATTTTGAGGAATAGCGTTAATGAATAAATGTATCAGTTAATTTTGTGTTTAATAGAATTTTTTTTTCTCCCTTAGAACATTTTTCAAAATGTGATTTATTCTTACAAACCTTTTTTTTTTAATTCCCTAAGCATTTCTGATGGCAAAAATGAATTTGAAATGAAACAATGATTGATCTTTTACTAAGTTTTTAGAATAAATGGCTGAGAGAGAGAGAATATTTATATCTTTTTGAAAATGGAACATCTGGCAAACTTGTTAATCATTTTAGCTGGCTTTTTTTCCATTTTACTTATGAAGAAATCCAATTTTTTTTTTTTTTTTGCTTTGGGGTCACTCACCCCCGCCATTTTCTATTTGAAGGGTTTGCACAGTCACAAGGACAAGTAAAACGTTTCTCTCCCTAACGTGATGTGATGGCCATTTGCATTGCATTGAAGTGTTGACATTCCGGGCTGCCTGCCCTTCAGCCCTTCAGCCCATTAGCGCCCTTCCAGCTTTTCTTCTTTACGACACGAATATTTGTAGCTGAGGAACGAGAACAGAGAGCCGCTTTTCTAAGGGCTCATGCCATTAGCTAACTCATCCCTTCTGAGGTCTCGTTAATTCCACTATCTTTTCAACTAAAGAGGAATAATTATTATTTTAATCTTAAATTGAGATATGAATTCTAGGTGACGTTTTTTTTTGTTTTTTTTTTAAACACGCGCTGGTTTTCATTTGGCTATTCCTTCGAACCACCGGCTTTGGTAGAATCTTAAGTTAACACAATCAATTAAAAATGAATTTAAAAAAATATACATATTTAGTTGATGCTTTCATTCATAAGTCTTGATTCAAAGTATCTTTTTTTATTTAAATTAAATAAACATTTCGGTCTCTAACTCTTTATAGACATTTTCTTATCTACAAAGCGGTAAAGAATTAAGCCAAGTCAAACTGATCTTTCTTTTTGAAAAACAAACATTGATAGTGAAATGAATATAAACTGTTCATTAAGTTGAATCTGTCAGTCAGAAAATAATTCAATTACTCAGCTTTAAAGCAGATGATAATAAACAATGCTTTGGAAAATAAAAAATTATTCATTTTATTCAATTGTAAATAAATATCATTAGAATAATAAATCCAAAAGCCAAGTAACCAAATTAAGGTGCGCGTCTTCGAGTTTTGAAAGGTTCCAGGGGCCACAATTTTGAAGCTATGGACCTCAATTTTTTTTTTTTAAATTAAAGCTATTTAAAATATATCAAATTTATAGTCGCCAATTGTTTGATTTTCGATTTTTTTTTTTTTTTTTTTTTTTTTTGATTAATTAGACAATATTAGATTTTCATTAACATACGTAATATCGTAATTTGATTAAAATATTTAGTTCTTGAAAAATGTTCCCGATTTACTTTTCAATTGATGAATTTTAAAGAAATCCTTCTAACATTTTGTTGACATCCATCCAAAAAACAACCGGAAACACATTCTCTCTCTGTTCTGAATGTATTATTCTACATGTGTAAATCCCGAAACTTTGAACAGGAGTATATATCACCTCCTCCCCACCACTCTCCCACTTGCTCTTCTCTCTCAGTTTGCCAATGTTTTCTGCAAATGCAGACAAACGGGGCTTAGAGAGAGAGAGAGACAGGGAGGGGGGCACTTGTTGGATTGCCCTCGAGTTTGTACTTGGCCTTCACTTCCAAAGTAAACAGCAAACAAATTTCATTTTCCACCAAAGATACATTAATTCTGAATTTTAAATCATTTCAAATAAAAAAAATATCAATCTAAAATTTCTTTTTAAATTTAATTAAATTCTCATCTAATTATAGATAAAAATAAATAACACGAGGTTAAGTTTCAAAAGCATTTTATTTTATCTTATGCGCATTTCCACGTTAATAAGTCATCTTCAGAGCTACACAAACTGATTATTACATTTATTAGCAATCTTTTTGCTCTGAAGATAACGTATTAAGATCGAAATGTGCATAAGCTAAAATAAAATCGTTTTGAAACTTACCCTTGTTGTTGTGTTTTCAGTTCATATTAGTATTTGCTTTGAAAATACCTCCAGCGTTATCATTTATCGTTCATATAATTTTAAGATTTGAGCTTAAAGGGTCCGAGTCCCCTCAGGAAAACAATTTCATGAAAATGATTTTTTAAATTATAATTTTAAGATTTGAGCTTAAAGGGAGCGGGTCCGGGACTCTCGGAAAAAATTTCAAGAAAATGATTTTTTTATTAAAATTTTAAGGTTGCAGCGCAAAGAGCCCGGGCTCCCTCAGAGGGTCCAGCCCCCCCCCCTGCCCCCTGTCTGCGGCCCTGATTGCATTATATTAATACGTATATAACGATACGAAATTTCTCAAGGATAAAAAATACAAAGCACTCTTAATAATTTTGAGAATTTTTTTTTAAATTACGATTGTAAACATGGGCGTAGCCAGACATCTTCTTAGGGGGGGGGCAACCCCTCGTTAGGAGGAGGGAGGGGGCTTTCAATTAATATATACATAGATTATTAATCATTAATTATTATTATTATTAATTATTATTTTCTTTATATAAGCTCTTTAAAAAAAAATTCACAATGGGAAAAAAATATATTTGTTTTTAATAGATAGAAAATTTTCAGGACAAGCCAGGGAGGGGGCAGCCCTCCTGCCCCTCGCTGGCTATGTCCATGATTGTAAATATTTAAAAACTGATATAATTTGGCAGTAGAGTTTCGAAGGACGGTTTGTGTTATCACTAGAATTTGTATAGTGACAGACAAATTTTGTCATATTTTTACTTTTTTTACATATGATTATTTAATTACTTTTAAGTTCAAACTTTTAACTTCTTTTATAAAAACAATAAAATGTATAACTCTGACACTTACTATACATCTCAATCGTCAAAGACAAAAAAATAACATAAAGCCTAATTCAAATTTTTTTATTTCATTCAGATTACTTTGATTTTAATTAGACTATACCTAAAGTAATTTAGAAACCGATTAAAAATTTTTTTGATTTTATAGCTTCTCTCTCACTGTTATTATATAAACTTATTTACTTTTTTTTTTTATTTTATGTTATTCAAATGCGAACACATAAATTTATATAGGTCTCTCTTGAATAAATAGGCTCTAAAAAAATCCTTAATAAAAATATCGCTTTTTGTTGATCAACAAACGTTTTATTTAAATCCATATATATTTTTTGGCCATTTATTTACTTATGGAAGAAAAAAAGAGGGAGGAGATATTAGTTTAAAATAAATAGAACTACTACATAGAGGTGTTTACTTCGATCCGTTTTAATTAAATGAGGAGGTCACTATCAGTTGTTATCAGCAACAGTGGGCTCAGTTCAGTTCGAGTTAATCTCTTTTCTACATTAACGCGTTCGATATACGTGTGTGAGTGTACATACATTATATTAAAGCTCATAGATAGATTTTCTACATTATTAGTGCGTATTGTGTATTATTATTATTAAAAAAAAAAATTGAATAAATATATGATAATCCCTTATCTAAGTTGCCGCTGGCTCAAAATTAATAAGCCTCTGCTTAATAATAACTATGATAACCATTTTTTCTAATAATCATTTATTTAATCAAATAGGAAAAGAAGTAATCTTAATTACTAAATTAATAAGTTGATAGAAATATGAAATATTTAGTCACCTTTTAATAGACTCATATTCATGAGTTTCATTAAGAGATGGGGGCCTCATGTGAAGAGAAGTCAAAATCTGCGATAAAAAAAAAATTTAATTTATCTCTACTACCGTTTACAACCAAGCGTTGCATAATCTAAAGAAGAGCGAATTAACATTAAAAGTGGGTAAACTTTGAGGAAAAAAAGACAAAAGATTCTTAAAAAAAGCTGGTGTGACTGGTCGCAAGTTGTGTTCTGTAGCCTACTTGTCACACCAAATTTTTTTGTATCGACATATATTTAGTTTCCGACAGTACGGTATATTTGAATTATAATTTATAAACATGGCAAAATATCTATATTCTGTTACCATGACAGTCAGTTCTCGTATCTTTCCTATGAAGTACAAGAGTAAAGTGTGCTTCAAAAGATTTCAAGGGCAAAATGAGAATATACGTTTTAAAGAGTATTTAAAAAATAATTGATTTTTGAATTTTAATCAAAATTGTTGGAACGAATTTTGAGAAAATCGAAAAAATCTGAAAAAGTACATCAATAAAGTATTAGTACTTTTTGGCCGATTTTGTTTAAAAGCTTACTTATAAGTAGAGACCGGACAAAAAAGCATAAAAAAATGGAAAAAAGTGCTTAAAAAGCATAAAAAACTTGAATAAAAAGTTGTTAAATAAGCATATAAGTTGAAAAAAGCATCTCATAAGCAATTTTTACTCATACCAATGGCGTATACAAATTTTTTTTAAAGAAACTAAATTTATTCCGCCCCGCCCTGCGAAATTTTTTTTTTTGCGGAACCAAATTTTTTCACCCTGCGAGGTTTTTGGAAAATTTTTTGGGGAGGGGCGCCCCCCCTTATAAACGTCCCTGGTGTATGCGTGTGTGAATGGGAAAAACGTTTTTTAATAAAAAAAAAAAAATTACAAATATCCGTAAAATAAGTTCAAATAAGCACGAAAGGGAAAAAAGCATGAAAACTCAAAAAAACATAAAAAATGCAATCTCAATGCACTTAGTTTTTCTTAATTCGTATAGAAATTAAATATCTAATGGTTGCTTATAAAATTGAGCAATAAGCATTTTGCTTAAAATCCGGTCTCTACTTATAAGCCTACTTATATGGAAAATTTCAACCTCCTATTTACGTTCTTGAAATATTTTATTCAAAGACAGACACAGCACCCAGGGACAGACCATTTTGAGGCACCCACTTTTTCGGACATAGGGGCTTCAAAACATACATGTATTTCCATCAAAATCTATTTTTTTTTTTTTTGTTGAATTGCCTTGTATACCAAGGGTCGGGGGTTCGGATCCCAGGCAATCCGATGATTTCATTTGAACCAATTGGATACCAAATGTCGGAAACTAAATATATGTAGATACAAAAAATCTGGTGTGACAAGCACAGAGCACAAATTTCGATTACCGATGGTAAGAGAAAGTTGTGTGCTATGCGACCAGTCACACCAGATTTTTTTAATTCCCAGTTTCTTTAAAAGGACAAGAATGCAAAAACATTGCAATAAACAATTAAAAAATAAATAGGTAAAAAAAAAAACAGTGGTATTTGTGAAATATTTAATTTTGGAATAAACAAGTAAAGTTAAAAAAAAACCTTCTCTCAAGTTACAACATCCACTCAGCATTGTGTCCATTGAGAACGTAGTAATTCGAGACTCTATATAACTTTAATTTGGAAAAATTCTTAAAAGAAGTTTTTTGAAAAACTTATTTTTTTTTTGTATTTATTTTTTAATTATTAAAAAATGGTCTAATGAAATATTGAAGAAGATGATAATAAAGACGTACACATGGGCGTATCCAGAGGGGGACAAGAGGGCAGCTGCCCCTCCCCCAAACTAGAAATAAAATTAAAAAACAAAAAATATAAATAAAAAACTGAAAAATTCATGCTTTCTGTGAGAAGATTAAAACTACGAGTGACGCCATCTTCAGTTAGATTGTGGCATTTAATAAAATAATAAAATGGATATTAGAAAAGTTGCCCTCTCCCCTTCCATTTTGAGCTGGATACGCCCATGGAGGTACTTATAAAAAAAAATTAAAAATAATTACATTTTTATAAAATAGTCTCCCAAGTTGGTCGAAGATATCCTTTCGTTGTAGTCTATACCCTACTTCTATCTAAACAAAAAAATCTCACACGATTAAATCAAGCACGTATTCAAAATTAATTCTCTTTGGGCGAATTAATAATGAATACGACTACCAAGGTTGAAAAAAATAATAATTAAAACATACATATAGGAATATTTACTAATTAAAAATAAAATATATATTTTATTATTGTTTTTTTAATCATACAAAAATACAAAATAAATTCACAGTAGTCTTGCGAACATCTTGAAAATAAGAAAAGGGAGAAAAAAATTTATTTTTTAAATATAACTACATAATCTATTTTACAAAAATTCACAGTAGATCTTGCGAACATCTCAGGAAGGACTCAATTTCTTGGCACTCTTCTCCACTTTATTGGCGATCTTCTTCTCTTCAGTGATAATTAATTTCATTATACAATCTTCTTAGTCTTCATTTAGGTAAAAAGAATGAACTTCACACATTTATATTCTTCGCATAAAATGCATTAAAAATCACAAAAGATGAATCATATAGATCGTTTTAAAAAATCAAAGAATATGCAAAAATATAAAAAAAAAAGATTCATTAAGTTTGACCACTCTCCCAAATTCAAATAAATCATTCATAGTAGAGTGAAGCTAAGCTAAAGGACCTATGCTAAGATTTCTTTTGCGCCCAGGGAGAGTGATCCCCAACCCCCCTCTATCAATTCCCTACTCTATGATTAAAGAAATTAAATTTTGACTGTTAAATTTGTCCGAAAAGAAACTTGTTGTATTTTCATTGGATTTATCATCTTAACACAAAGATCCGAACTGAACTGAGTACCAGAAGAAGAGACCCTGCCTAAAACTATTAGTCATTAAATCGAAGTGTTATTTTTGTACTCTCCACAAGAGGAAACTTTATGTTCGCTTCTCTTGCTGTTCGAAATCAATATGATCAGAATCAAGAATACAATGAAACATGACAAGTTTCGCTTTTTGAGTTGAATCAATTAAAAAAAAAAAAAAAACCAAGAACTCGTCTCTTTCCTCCAGACTCTAGACTATTCTACCTAACGGGAGATAAATAAATAGCGCATTTCTAGCGACGGAGTTCCGAGAGAGCACTTGTTCACAAAAAGATTTTACAAAAGAAATCACTTAAACTTAATAAAAAGGATCAAAAGCAGAATAAAATCTTGAACATAAAAGTGAATCATAAGATATTTCAAAAATTAAGCTTTAATGAAAATTAAAGTACCAACAAATTTGTATTTAATTATTGAAAATAAAAATTAAGAAAGAAAAAAATTGTGAATTATAAAAACCATCTGAAGATAGACTTTAAGCCTAAATAATTTAATGTTAATTGATGAGATGAATAAAAATCAGTTATTAGAATTTGATAATAAAATGTTTGAGAAATTTCAATAGATTATTTTTATTTTGCTTTTGATATATGATTATAAAATATAATATTAAGTTAAGGCATGGCGGATCCTAAGGGGTATCAAACTGTCCTTTTAATCATTTTTTTTTTTAGTCTTTTCGGTATCTTGGACTTGAACTCGATGCACATAATAATACGATATACTGTATATTGTGGTCCAGGCACATTTATTTAAGCCATTAGTATCCAAATGATTAAATAAATATTCAAAGTATCGTCTGGAACCAGCGCCCTTTGGCTATTAGGATCGATATTGACATTTGTCAACACCAAGAAAAGGAAAAATTATAAATTTTCTCTTAAATAATCAAAATAAAAATTTCAAAAATCAGGGTTTCGAAACATTATCTTTTTTTTTGTTTAGTCAAAATTATTTGGAATTAGGAAATTTTAAAAAAGTATGCAAAAAAAAAATTTCATGAAACAAATGTATTCCCATCAAAGGATCCGCCAGACAGGAGCGTAGCCAAAAGTCAATAAATTTTAATTAAAAAAGTCAAACGAATTAAAAAAATTGATTAATTTTGATAGTTTTTTGAACAAGTCTTTTAACAAATTTGTTCCTATTATTTTAACTAAAGTCAAACAAATTAAAAATTTTAACATTTAGCAAAGTTTCACTAAAGAATTTGATTTGGCTTCGCTTCTCTCACCAGAAATTAATGCTAAAAATATATAAGGAGACTCAGATATGTAAATAAAATTCTTGACATATTTATTATTATATTTGTATATTTAAATATATTTGAAAATTATTTAGCGTCAATTAAGTGTTTTTTATTGATAGTTTTATGCCTGATCTATCTAACCTAATTAATTAACGAGTGGAAGAGGGGGTAGACAGTACCTCGGTCATCCAATCCATCCATTTCCAACGAAGCGCTCGAAGAATTCTGAAAGAGAAGCCCTAAAAACCCTCTCCCCACCCGCATCCCAACCCTTCATTCAATCATGCCTCTCAGCTAAAATAGCAATCTATAACACACCTTCATAACCAGATGAAGATCTCGCAGGTGAGCAACGAGCGAACCTAGCCTAGAAGAGAGACGGGGCCTAACCTTCTATAGGTGAGAGGAAAGGAAGGTGCAGGAGGAAGAAGGTTAATTTTCATTTTTTTAATTAATAAATAAAAAGAAGACATGTAGTAAAAAATGAAAAGAACCCTCGATCAGTGTTTCCCAACCAACGCGCATTGCAATTGCATCACGGGTTGCTGCTTTTTATATATAAATAAATTTATTTATTTTATTTATTTATTTATTACAATATTTATTATTTTAATATTTAAATATAAAATAACAACAACGCGTGGTACAAGTACAAAGAAAAGATTCAAAATCGGTAGAAAAGGGAAAATTAATTTATTACTTTTGTAAATATAATTTATAAATTTGAAAAAAATTTAGTGTTGGGATACACAACTTAGACTACCTACATATTCTTGTGTAAATAAAGCTACATCTAACTATTAACCTACTTAATTAGCCTATTTTTATTTTAACTCTGCCGCTATAAATTAATGAATATTTTTAATTTAAAACTTTAAATTTATTTTGAAAAATAATTTTGGCAAGAGTTTGTAAATTAAGATGCTTATTTTTATTTATATTTTCAAAGAGCTGCTCTTATAAAATAAATTTTATTGTAACTTTAAAATATTCAAAGTTCAACTAAAGGCAAGTGGATTGATTTTGTAAAATTGCTAAAATAATTTGAAAATAATAAATATTCATATATTGATATAATTTCTTTAAGCGATTTAAAAAATCGTTAATTAATAAAGAAAAATATCATCATGAAACTTTAGCTACTTCAAATTATTCTTTAACAAATTTTCCAAAGCAATTTGCTTGTTTTTAGTTGTTCTGCAGAATAATTTTAAAATACACAAATTCATTTGAAATTATGAGCCCTTAAATAAAATCTGAGTCTCCTTTAAAATAAATATTGACTCACGGTTGATATATTCCAGCGAGCGCCTTTATAATATGACCCGAGTACGCCAACAAATGAGTCCAAGAAGCCTTTGTAGTCCATCGATGACGTCATTAACCCAAAGTCTCGTAGATGATCTCGGAAGTCCAAAGAATATATCCACTGTAGAGCGATAGATGGAAGTGATCTATTAAAAAAAAAATATATACCAATCAACCAATAGACAGATTTTTTCATTTAAGAGGGGGAGCAAAAGTGTATTTATTATAAAACGAATGACGACAAGATCGGACGCAATGAGATTTTCTGATCAAAAGGTGAACAACACTTTGTAGCCAAGGTCAATTACAAACCCATTGGTAAAGTCGAATAGAGCCAAAAAAAAAATCAGCTATTAGTAGCGCTAGATCATAAAGCCGAGAAGGGGCTGGAAAATGAATCAAATTTGTTGAGGTGTGCCTGGTAGATCAGTTGCGCCTGACGGAAGATTAAGTACGTTTAGACGCCGCTCCTACACCCCCTTAACATAATTTTATTATTTTATATAAAATTTAGTTACTATTTATTTCAATTAACCACTCTAAGTATTTATAAACGAAGTCTTAATATTAGAAAATTATTCATTTTAATGATATTTGGTTAGATAAAGAAATGAAAGAAATTGTATATTATATAGAGTTCCTAAATAGATAAAATAGAAAGGAATAATCGTTTGTAGATAAGAAAAAGGTAATTTAAATAAGAAAGATGGATTACCTGGGTGATATCTTGAGGAGCGTGGAGGTAACATTTTCAACCAACAAAGGTGTCCACTCAACTGAGAGAGTGTTGATGCCGGCCGGCGTTGGTTAGCAACGGAGGGAGGGCAGCCGGCCAGTGGAGGGGTCAACAATGAAGGCGCGAGCCAGGAGAGGGGAGGGTTTAATTATAGCCTCGACGGAGCTAGAAAAAAGAAAACTAAAATTAATATCACCTTTACTCTTTGTGTCATCATTCAAAGGGTGAAGGTATAGTTCAGTATGTGGAGGATTATCCTGAATGCTTGTCAATTAAATTATAATTATAAAAAGGAAATTAATATAATTTATTGAGAAATTTCTCTTAATATTTTTTCAAATGATTAAATTATTTTTGTTATTATGATATGGGTATCAAAAAAAAATCTCAAAAAAAAGTTTATTTTGATAAAATTAAAAATATTAAGGTATTTTATTTAAACTCACTTGTCAGATCGATAATTAAAGAGTAACTGGTATTCAATTATGTCCTTTTTAAAATAAAATAAAAAATTTTAAATATCTATAAGCTATACTGTATATTATCCAAATTCTCGTTGTCGCATATAGTAAGAGTAAATTTAAAAACTGCGAAGGTTTTAAAATGTAATTATCATCCCGCCAGCTACTGATATTGTCCTAAATATTGCATTTATTTTTTTATTTATTTCTTTCTTACTTTCTCTTACCTATGTATATATGTAATATAGTGGAGAAAGTATTTTTTCGAGAAAAATTTTTTTGAAAAATTGTAATTTTGCAATATTTTATAACTGCAGAGCTTGGTAGTGACCCCCAAAAATAAAAAAATAAAATATTTTGGCCTTTTAAGCACCCTAAAATACACTTTTTGAGGGCCCCTGAATTGAAAAAAGTGGTTTTCGCAACATGGTCTCTGTGTGTGCGTGTGTGTGTCTGTCTGTGAACAAAATATCTCAAGAACAAAAAGAGGTGAGAGTTTGAAATTTTATATTTAACTTAAGTACACCCCTGGGACGTGACATGAAGCTTTTGAACAAAATCGGCCAAAAAGTACTAGTACTTTACTGATGTATTTTTTCAGTTTTTTTTTTTTTTTTTTTTTTTGATTTTCTCAAAATTCGCTCCAACGATTTTGTTTAAAATTCATAAATCAATTATTTTTTAGATGTTAGGCTATTTAAAATAGCAGTCTCATTTTGCCATTGAAATATTTTGCGGTAACCCCTCCTTGTGGGCGTTTGACGTATGGTATATGAAATATATAGAAAGTAATGTGACCATGTCAAAAATTCGATGTCGAGATTTTTTGTTATTGTAGGTGTTGCATTAATTTTTATCACGCGGATTTAGTACTGTAGCAATGTTGTTTTTTTTTTTATTTATTTATTTAAAGTCTTTTCGGCATCTAAAGCATTTAGACTCCATCCCTATTTATTTCAAATGATTTGTAGTCAATTCAAATGAATCGCTTGGGACGGGAAGCGAACCCGGAGGCGAGTAAGGCGGGCTTTGCGACTAGTTATTTATATTTTTTAATTAATTAAAAAAACTAATTAATAGACGAGGTCTAAATAATTATTTTTCTACTCGATGGTGTCAAATTTATAATCACTAATTAAGATAAGAGAAGAGAATGTGTCGATGAAAGCTGAAAGGGAGAGTTGAGGGGAGCCGGCCAAATTCATAGGTATTTTGAAGTGTATGTGCATATATGTGTGCAAATTGGGCGTTAGTGAGTGAGTGAGTGACGAAACCGCCAGGATGGCTGGCTTGTTGAGTGAATGATGTCATTAGGACGGTGTTTGGATGATGGATGGCCAAAGCGTCGATCGCTTAATCACTTGGACATATCGACCAGCCCTTATCCTATAGGCCTATGGTGGATGGCCCACCACAACACATCCCTTTGGTTCTTATTGAAAATTTTCAGTGGCTACATTAGAATAGATTTGAAATTTATATACTTGAATACAAAATGAAAGGAGTCCCAACATTAATATAAATCAGTCCTGAAAGTTTATTTTTATAATTACCAACAAAATTATTGTTAAACTTTTCATTTTTAGATGTTTACTTGAAACTTGAATTGTCAATGAAGTTCGGGCTATAAATATTTTAATATTCAAAAAAAATCTGGTGTGATTGATCGCACAGCACACAACTTTCTCTTAACTTCGGTAATCAAGTATTCTGTGCTTGTATCACCAGATTTTTTGTGTCGACATATATTTAGTTTCCGACAGTATGGTACATTTTAATTCAAGATGTCAAATTTATAAATATAGGAAAATATTTATATTTTGTTATCATGGCAAACATTTCTCCTATGGAGAACAAGAGTAAAGTGGTCTTCAGAAGATTTCAATGACAAAATGAGAATATACATTTTAAAAAGCATCTAAAAAATAATTGATTTATGAATTTTAATCAAAATAGTTGTAGCGAATTTTGAGAAAATCGAAAAAAACTGAAAAAGTGCATCAGTAAAGTACTAGTACTCTTTGGTCAATTTTGTTCAAAAGCTTCGTGTCATGTCTCAGGGTGGTGCCTAACTTAAATATAAAATTTCAGCCTCCTAGTTCTTTTTGTTCTTGAGATATTTTGTTCACAGTCACACACAGACAGACCATGTCACTTTTCTGGATTCAGAGGACCTCAAAAAATCCATCAAAATCTCGTCATCGAATTTTTGACATGAATCCAATACTTTCTCTCTCTCTCTATATATATATATATATTAACATATATGTTTATTAACATATATATAGATATAGGTACGAGAAAGTAAAAATTATTTAGGATTTGGATCTCACTGGTAGAGTTCTCATCTCCATGGCTGTATTTTTACATTTTTCAAATATATAAGTTAATAAATTTTATAAAATAAATTATTTAAAAAGGACTATTTTTTAAGCATTTGGATTTGCTTGATGAAGCACGTAAATAACAGTTTTAATTTGAAACGACGTAGTAGAAAAAAAAATTCATTTTAGACAAGTCTAGAGGGTGGAAGGAAAAAAGGCATGTCGCCGCATGTTGGCTTTTGCGTTTTCAATTCGACCCAATGGTTTTCGCCGAGGAACCGACAGCTCGTCAGACAAAATCCTTTAGAGGCGGCCAACCAAGCCCTAAAAACCCTTACACACATTGAGATTCGAAAACTGAAAGGCATTCTTTAGAAATCAAGGGAAACCATGCGAAAAGAGATTTCGAATCGTCGCCTCTAGTTAAAAACTTAAAAATATTTTTTATTCGTCTTAGATCTCAAAAGAATTTGAATAAATAATTATATAAAACGAACATTTCAAAGAAGTTATTAGCCTGGCTGATTAATAAAATGAACTGATCTAAAATATGGAATTTGACACACATCAATTGGCTTCCCCTAAAACTCTGGCAACCATCTAGACCTCCGTGCATCTAGACCTCCGTGCAGGCATCATAACTTTGATTTTATTAGTTTTTATAGATTTTTATACATAAAAAAAATTTGGTATGACTAGTAGGACAACACACAACAGCAAACTTTCGATTACCGAAGGTAAGAGAAATTTATGTACTGTGCTTGATCACAGCAGATTTTTTTGCGTCGCATATTTGGAAATTTTATACATAATAAAGAATCCTAAATAAATATAAAATTTCATAATTGAAAAAAAATTTTTAAAATTTGTAAAAAGTTTCAAATCGAAATTTACATGCAAATCCCCATAGGGATTTAACATTGGCTCTATGAGAAATAAGAGCCGGAAAATGAATTTGAAAAATCTGAAATACTACATCAGTAAAGTGTACTTCAATCAATTTTCAGGGCAAAATGAGAATATACATTTTAAAGAGGATCTAAAAAAATAATTGATTTATGAATTTTAATCAAAATCGTTAGAACGAATTTTAAGAAATTCAAAAAAAAAAATAGAAAAAGTACTTCAGTAAAGTACTAGTACTTTTTGGCCTATTTTGTTCAAAAGCTTATTTTAGCGGTCGAGGTCTTTTGGATGACGGGATTTCCTTTCATCGACAATTTGGGAAATAGCCAGAAGTCGCTTAGAGCCAAATCAGGTGAATACGGTGGATGATAGATAACAATGATCACTTTTTTGGTTACAAGAATTCGCATACCATGATATGCGATGGTGCATTATCATGATACAAAAACCAACTGCCTGCCTCTCGATATTTCGGCCGAACTCGTCATATGGTATTCTGGCCCACAATCGTTATATACCTATTCACCGTCTGACCTTCTGGGTGGAACGAATTCACTGTGAACAATTCCTTTTGAATTCGACTAAAAGCCATTGCCGATGAGTATCAAAAATGTTTCGAAAAATTTGGCGTTTCCAGCGCTGCATTGACGCAGAAGGAGACTATTTTGAATAAATAAGATTTAAAAAAATAATAAACGCTTTGTATTTTTTTAGACCAATCTCATTGGATCTGGACAGATTGTCGATTTTAGCTTGAATTCTGTTAATTAATATAAACACTTTCTAAAAATATTTAAATCATTTTCAAACTTAATCAATTTATGCACCAATTTTTTTTTTTGTTCATCTTTATTCATGAGAAAAAGTATTTTTTCTTTTATTTAATTTTATTATTTTCGAGTGAATTTTAATTGTAAAATAGCGTCGGTGTGTTTGTGTGTGTTTAGACGCGTCGGTGGTATTGGCGAATAGCACGGGGCCACCGGGAGGCGCTGGCGGCGGCGGTGGAGCTGGAGGAGGAACACCAACAGCAACGGCCGCTGTCCCTGGCGTTGGTGCTGGTGTTGTACCAGCCTCTACACCTGTCAAATGTAACGGGGGTGGTGGCGTTGGGGGTGGCGGAGGTGGCGGTGGTGGTGGTGGCGTCGGGGGCGGTGCTGGCTGTGAGGTGTGCGAAGGATGCGGACATAAGATCCACGATCGCTACCTGATGAGGGTAGCTGATGCCAGCTGGCACGAACATTGTTTAGCGTGTTGCGAATGTGGCGTACTACTCAACCACTCCTGCTACTGTCGCAATAGTAAACTCTATTGCAAAGTCGACTATGACCGGTCAGTCTATTATTATTATAACTTTAAATTTTAAAATTAGAGCTCTAATATTTTGTAAGAAAACTACAAACAAGCTCATGTTATTTATTATATGGGATTAAAGGGGAGTTATATATCGTAGTTAGAACTAGGGCTGTTCAAAATAATCGATAAATCGATTATTCACCGATTTTTTTCTTAAAAAATATTCGATTATAAAAATAATCGATTAATCGATTATTTCGATTATGAGAAAAAAGTTGATTATTTTTGGAGAAAATGCGTTTGAAACGATCGGATGAGACTCGTATTAAAAAAAAAGGTCAAAAGATTTTCACTGCAGAGCGAAAAAAATTTCGTTTTCCAAAAAAGAGGCGGGAAAAATTTCGTATTACCAAGAAAAAGAAATTTCCACAGGGCGGCAAAAATTTCGCTTTTCTAAAAAAAGCAAAATGAATTTCTTTGGCTAGAGAAAAAAATGATTATTTTTTCCCATAATCGTCTGGCAGGACCCAATAATCGATTATCTTTCATAATCGATTATTATTTTACCCCTAGTTAGAACCAATAGGAATATAAGTTAAACTATGCAATTGTGTGAAAGAAAGAATACACTGGAAAGAGACTCTTCCCCCTCCACCATTATTGTCTCAAATATCGTCAGCTCTGCCATAGACTGCTTATGAGCTCTCCCTAGTTTCTGTTAAAAAATTATGGGCAGGATAATATAAAAATGTCTAGCATTTCACAAATTCCTGTTTTGGTGTTTTTAGTCAAAGTAACCTTCAAAATATACACATTCCAGTTATTTCTTGTTAGGATACAAATTACTGCATTTGAAACTATTTTTGGTTTTGATTAAAATTCAAAAGTCAATTATTTTTTAGATGCTCTTTAAAATGTATTTTCTTATTTTTCTCTTGAAATTTTTTGAAGCACACATTTACTCTTGTACTTCATAGGAAAGATAGGAGAAATGGTGCAATGGTAACAAAATATAAATATTTAAAAAAAAAATAAATTTACATCTTGAATTTTAATATATCGGCGGAAACTAAATATATATCACACAAAAAATTTGGTGTGACAAGCACAGAACACAATTTTCTAATTCCGGTGTGACAGGTCGCACAGCACACTATTTTTTCTTAATTTCGGTAATTTAAAGGGATTCTGTACTTGTTTGCCAGAATATAAATACAAATCAAACTTCTAAGTATTAATTTTTTAAATTTTACATTAAAAATAAATTTTCTTTCGAAAAAAGGTATTTTTTTTTAATCTCGGAGGGAGGGGTAATTACCCCCTTTACCCCCCCCCCCCTAGTATCCGCCCTTGGGAGGAAAAAATGTAATACACACCGATAGATGTTAGATAAGGTATATAATTTTGTCCTTTTAAATAACTAAAGATCTCGCAAAAGTATTTTTTACGGCCCAATGAATTAAATTGAAAGATGTTTGAATTTTATATAACCCAAATAAAAAAAAATATTAATTAAAAAAAATCTTATAAAAAGGAAATATCGTTTTATTCTTATCCATCCAGAAGAAAATAATGTGTATGCTAATATAAAATAGAAAGAACTCACTCACTGAGTATCGCCCCTCCCCCCTCTTTTTCTCCTATTCTTTTCTTTAAAGTGCGTCGGTTCTGGAAGAAGAATATTCATTTGTATAAAATGAATCGTTCATCGTTATAGGCGTTTTATACGAGTTCTTTCGTTACCTCCCTTCAAAGAAAGCTTTTCTCAAGACCCTGTCTGGGTGGTTGAAAGAGGTTCGAATGAAGAGGGAAAAAAATCAGGACGACGACGACGACGTTAGCTTAGATAAAAATTGGAAAGGGGAGATGACAATAAAATTGTTCTTTGTTATTTCGACGCCTTTCAGCTTCAGGTTCATTCAGACAGACTCTTCGAGAGTCTTTAGCCATTCTTTCCATCTTCTTTTTTCGTCATCACACGTGCCCTCCTTTTCAAGGCATATCAGCTATATTAAACATCTTGCACGTTTTATATATTTCATATCCGCGAATGCGCAGCGTCGCAGAATGTCAATCATATTGAGAGAGAGAGAGCTTGCTTTTTTTTTTTTATTTCATTTTATATTCACCTCCGCCCTCGTTTCCATATATGTATATATATATTTCCAAGCGAGATATTTCCATATATTTATACAGTATACTGTTTTTTTTTTTATATTAATTTCTGAAATTTTTGAATATCTTTAGGTAGAGAAAATGCGTCGTTGTTTTTTTCTCATAAAAAATATTCCTTTTTTTTTCTGTTTGAAAAAAATAGACCTATTTTTTTTGTTGACTCCAAAATTAACTAGTAGGTTAGAAAATTATCTTTAGTCACTATTTAGAATAATAAATATTATTATTTTTAAGTTTTTAGCCGCGAACCAAAATTTTTTGTTTTTTTTATTGGAAGAAATTTCTCTAGTGACTTATCGAAAGCCGATTGTTACAATGATACGATACCCGTTTAGGCGCCGGAACTGGGGGGGAGCAAGGGTACATTGCCCCCCCCCTGGCATCCTATAGGGGGGGGGGCAGAGGGAGGCAATATGTCTTCTTTTATTTCATTTATTTTTAAAAATGATATATATTTTTACTTTTGAAAAATAAAATCTTCTAAATTAAAAAAAAATTAAAAGAGTAAGAAATTCATTTTTTTCCAAATTTTTTCCAAAAATTTCTGATAAAATCACTAACAAATTTTTTAAAATTTTAATTTTATTAAAATTGTGATTTTATTTAAAATTTTAAAGTTTTATAGTAGATTTGTTTTTGTTTTATACTATTTGAACACATTAAATTATTAAAATTAAAAAAAAAAAAATTTTTGCCCCTCCCCTGATTCAAATTCGTTCCGGCGCCCCTGGTTATAGAGATTAATATACATATGTGGGGTCTAGGCATTTTTATTTAAGCCATTTGGTATCCAAATGGCTTAAATAAAATCATCGGACTACCTGGGATCCGAACCCGCGGCCCTTGCTATAGAAGGCTAGCATCTACCAACTACGCCAAGCCCAAGAGCGAGGGAGGATGTAAAATTAATAAACATTTTAAAATATTTATTTTTGTTACCATCTTCTAATCTTTCCTATGAAGTACAAGAGTAAAGTGTACTTCTAACAATTTTGACGCCAAAATGAGAATATGTATTTTGTTGACAGACAAACTATTTTGCGGGGCCCAGCTCAAAACGTGTATTTCCATCAAAATCTCGACAACGAATTTTTGACATTAATCCAATACTTTATCTCTCTCTCCTCTCTCTCTCTCTCTATATATATATATATATATATATATATATATATATATATATGTATATATGTAGTCAAGAGAAAATAAAAAAACGATTGTTGTAAATTTATCAGTCAGTCAAATTCTCTTTTTAAATGTCACTGGTGATAATTTTAAGGTAGAAATATTAATGATTAGTGAAAAAATGAATTAAAAAGCAGAGGTCGGAGTGCAAACAAATGTTTGATAAGCGTTGAATGCAACTCAACCCATTTTGGTGTCTGGTGTCTCTTGTTTTAGAAAGTTTGGTGTGAAATGTTCACGTTGCGGTGATCGACTTCTCGCCCATGAGATGGTGATGCGCGCTCAGGCGCATGTCTTCCATCTGCACTGTTTCGCCTGTGTCGTTTGCTGTCAGCCCTTACAGAAGGGGGAACAATTTGTACTTAGGGCAGGACAATTGTTCTGCCGTCACGATTTTGAAAAGGAAATGTATATGCTTCAACAGGCAAGTCCTACAGGTAAGCCCTTTTCTACTCTTTTTTTTTTTGACGGGGAGAGATTAAATGAAATAATTAAAAATTCTCAATGTCACAATTCTAAAATATTATTTCTAACTTGATGAGTCTTTAAATATATAGTTCCGGGCTGACCGAGTTTCAATTAGGTGTTTTTTTTTTAAAGTGAAACTTTTATTACATCGCCTAAAATTTTTTTGCTTATCTATCAGCATGTCGCGTAAAAGCCATGACGTCACCGGCGACTCAGGCCAGGTTTCTTTACTATGCTACGAGAGTGCGCTACTGAAGCTAGAGCTCTAGTGAAGGTGTAGGCAGGGTGGGAGGTCACCAATCATGGAAGTAGCCAGGGGAGGGAGGGGGGCCTTTGCCCTCCCCTGGCTTGTCCTAAAAATAAAAAAAAAGCAAACAAATATATATTTTTCCCATTGGGAATTTTTTTTTAACGCCCCAATCCACTACATTAATTTAATTATTTTTTTATTTAAATAAATAATTAATAATCTATGTATATATTAATTGCAAACCCCCCTCTCGCTCTAACGAGGTGTTGCCCCCCCCTAACAAGATGTCTGGCTACGTCCATGACACCAATTCATTAGTGTCCTTTCGTTTGTTAATGAAAATTTTATTTATATTTTTCTCGTTTGTCATTTGACTTCCGTTATGTCCCTTTTTTTTTCATAAAATTGAAAAAAACTAAAAAGTACAACAGAAAGTACAAAAAGCCGAATTTTCTCTAGCGAAATTTGTTTCGTATACCAAAAATGGCATATTTAAAAAAATTAAAAAAAAAATTGCTAGAGCGAATTTCAAGAATGGTGTGACTGGTCGTCTTTTTGTCGTTGAAAGTTATGTTTTGTGCTCGTCACATCAGATTTTTTTATGTCTAGTTATATAGTTTCCGACAGTACGTTATATTAGAATTCAAGAAAGTAAAATTCATTAACAGAAAAATATTATGTTGCGAAGGCAACGAAAATATTTCTCCTCTTTCCTATGAAGTACAGAACAAGAGTAAAGTGTGCTTCAGACAATTTTGAGAGAAAAATGAGAATATACCAAAAATTATTGTATCAGGAATCAAAGTTAGAAGGAAACGCAGTCAGATTTTTTTCTTTAAAAATTATTGAATAATTTGGTAAGAGAAGAATACTTAAAATAAGGCTAAGAAAAATAAATATACCCCCTACTTGAGAAAATTGATATTGATAAAATTTTTTATGTAACAAAACCCAAATTATATTATATTGATCAAATTTTTTTTCTTTCTCAATGACATGCAAGTAACTGCCTTTTCAAATCAAATCAATAATTCCTATAGAACATATAAAAAGTCCGAGCGAGCAGCGCGCTACAGAGCTGCTTAGAGAGACGACTCCTTATGATTAGGCAACCGAAACCAATATACGTGCATTTGGTTGCATAACATGATAGGTGCAGATCAAACTTTTAAAAATTAATATAAACAATATAAACATAGGCCTAATATTTGATATAAGATTTTCATACCGAAATTTAAGAAGTTCCACACCATGAAGGTATGATCTAATAAAAATACCAAATTATATTAAAAAAATATTAAATAATATCTCTATTTGAAATTTTTTATTAATTTAAAGGGAGATGAACTTGCGTTTTGTTTAGGCAAATTGCACCTGCTGAACTCGAAACGGAGGGATTATCTTTATCCTAGAATCGCCGATCCTGGTTCGAGTCCAGGAGGCGCGAAAGACCCAATCAAACACAAACTAATCTCGCAAATTATTCCTTTCTTAAGGGGATTCAGGAGGTAGAAGTTACTCATGTTTTTCCAGAGAAAAGGGCATTGTGTGTGTACAAAAGTAAGCAATAAAAAAAATCACCTATTACGAAAATTTGCCAAGAGATGTCAGAATGGTAGCTAATAATTTAATGCATTTGATTTTCATTGATCTTTTAACAATGAATACTTTATAAATGTTATTATATATTATGTATCTTTTATAAAAGCATATAAATATAGGCCAGATATAGGCTAATAGTATATCGGCTGTTAAGACTAGCCTGCCAGGTTTTGCAAGAGTGCTGAACTATTTGACACATCATTTTTAAATATATCTACGAATCTTATTTTAAAATTTTCTTAATTAATATGCAATGAATAATAACAATAAATTCATTTTTAAATTTAAAAAAAAATTAAAGATTATTGGGACAGATGGTTTGCTGTATTTGCTTGATAACAAAAAATTAATTGTCAAAAATTTAAAAATTATAACTCTCTGTCCCAATAATCTCTTATGAATTTAATTCTTTTTAAAAGAAACCGCATTGAAAAATTCCTCATAATAGTCTAGTTTTTTTTTTTTTTTTTTTTTTAAGTAGGTTTGGACGCCGCTCCTACGTCCCACTTAAACGATATATTAATCAAAAAAAAAATTAATATTCTTATCTTTTAATTTCTTTTTTTAGGAGACGATCTATTGGATGAGAATGCTCGACCAAGAGATGGCCGACGAGGACCGAAACGACCCCGTACCATTTTAACATCAGCACAACGAAGACAATTCAAAGCCTCATTTGAAATTAGTCCAAAGCCATGTAGAAAAGTACGAGAGGCATTAGCAAAAGAAACCGGTCTTAGTGTACGAGTTGTTCAAGTTTGGTTTCAAAATCAACGGGCAAAAATGAAAAAACTTCAACGAAAAGCTAAACAAGAGGCAGACACTAAAGGCGATAAGGATAAAAACGGTGATAAGGATGAGAAGCATATTAAATCGGAACCTGTTTCTGGCGAGCATAGTAAGTAGATAAACAAGTTTTAAATTAAATTAATCAATAAAATAAATTAGAAGTATTTTGTTTTAATAATAATAATAAAACAGACGAGTTTTGTAATTTATTATGTTTTCTAATTGCCCTCGGGCTTGGTGTAGGGGTTAGAGTTCTGGCCTTGTAAAACAAGGGTCGCGGGTTCAGATCCCAGGCTCCGATGATTTTATTTAAGCCATTTGGATACCAAATGAGCCTGAGTAGCAAAAAGCCTGTATAAATTTGTCGCGTTCCAATGTTGTCACATTTACTTAGACGGCATCGTTGCCAGCTCCGAGGCTGATGTAAGAAAAGGAAACATATTAGTGCTGGTTGAGGGTTGGCAGGGGCTAGGAATGGAGCGACGGTGTCGCCATCTCTTAGCCAAATAATCATCCCCTCGAAACGGCCTATTGGAGACTTCCCCCTTAAATAAGAATGCCTGGACCCCAAATATATCTAGATACGTAGGGCTTATAGCTGGTAGTCCAAATATATCTATTAATTAATCTACGGTTATCGTCAAAGTCTTATATGGCCTGAGTTGCCGAAAAGACTGTGTGAATGTGAATGAGAAAAATGTGTTGTTTTTTTTTTAAATACAAATTTTTTTTCTAATTAATGATAATATTTTTTTTTAAATTTCAGGTCATTATTTAGGATTAAATGGATTGGGACTTCGAGATTCTGATTCAACATTTACCCCATCAAGTAGTCAACCTTTAAATCCAAATATTCCTTATTCACCAGATGGTAAGATTATTATTACTAATTATTAAGGTAGAAAAAAAGTGCTTGATAAAGATTAGCTCATTTCGAATAAATTTTCAAGAGTCAAAAATTTGTGTTGATAACCAGTAGGGTCTATTCTATAAAAACAGACGTTAAAATTTGACATCAACAAATAGGTGTTAAAAAGTAAAGTAGTAATCAGCGTTGGGAGGTGTCAAAATTTGTGTTTAATATTTCTATTAATTTTCAGATGCATATCCTACACATTCCGGAGAAAGTTTTTGCAGTTCCGACATCTCATTGGATGACAGTACGAATTTCGAACAACTTGATGAAGGTGGCTCGGATACCCTTTCGTTACAAAATATGGACATGCAAACACATCCACCACCATCGGCTAACAACGATAATCTCATACCCGGAATGGTGCAGGTGAATCCCATAGATAAACTCTACCTAATGCAAAATTCCTACTTTAGTACGGAACAATAAACTCAATTAAGTCCAATCAAAACAACAAGAAAACTAGTCCATTGTATTGAAAAACATTTATTTTAAACAAGAATGAAAGTGAAGATGTTTATATGAAAAAGTTATTAAAGAAAATTTATATTTTTATTGTATATATACAAGTAAATTAATCATTGTAAAAAAAAATAGGAATTTTTTATTCATTGGAGCATTTATAAAATTTATATTAATTCTCAAAATGAGAAAAAATATTTTAATTGCAGTATTGTTTTTTTTTCTTTAATTATAATTACCGAATAATTAAAAAAAATGGTGTTAACGTAAATTATTGTGTTATATTTTTCCAAAATTTGAAATGAGATTGAAATACAAAATGAGGAATATTCGGAGATTAATTACACTAGTCTGGGCAAGGGCGGATCCAGAGGTGTTTCTCGGGGGGGGGGGGGGGGGGGTAATCTGGTGTGACTGGTCGCACAGCACACTATTTTTTCTTAATTTCGGAAATTTAAAGGCGCATTCTGTACTTGTTTGCCAGAATATAAATGTAAAACAAATTTTTGGTATTAATTTTTAAAATTTTACCCCCCCCCCCCCTGTATCCGCCCTTGAGTCTGGGTCTTTCAAAGAAAATGCCAGCACGAAGACAACTAATCAAATTTTAAATTAAAAGATAAAATCACTGGAATTTAATTTATTTCGATCATTTTTATTATTTTACATGTATTAAAGGTGCGTTTCCACCAAGCGAGCCAACTCTTGTTCTTGCCTCTCCACTTTATTTTCTTCTCCTTTTGTTTTCTCCAGTCAAGTCAGAATAAAACACTGTATAGTAGATGAAAAATTGTTTTTTATTTTAATGGGAAAAAAAGAGAAGGAAATGATAGTAAAGGGAACGTTCGCTCGCTTAGGGTAAACGCACCTAAACATTACTTATTATTTAAGCATAAAAATTTAATAAACCCTAAATTTCGAAAAGTACTAAGGGTTTCTCAAGTTTCCTTAAATTTGCCACAACTACAGAGAATTTTCGGTGTGATTAATTTAAAAAATAATTATTTTTTTATATTTATTTAATTTTTTCAGGTCAAACGGTATGCATTATCGATTTTCGAATTATCATCTTCAGGACCTGTTTTATAAAAATTACATTTTTTAAGCAAAATGTGAGAAACTTGAAAATTGAAGATGATAATTCGAAAACGATAATGCTTATCGTTTGACCCGAAAGAATTAAATAAATATTTAAAAAATAATTATTTTTTAAATTAATCATCACACCGAAAAATCTATCTCGATGAGTGTAGTGGATGTGGCAAATTTAAGAAGATAATCCTCGTGCCAGAATTAATTTAAGGTGCGAGTCTCGAAAAGCCTTTAAAAGACCATTCACTACCGAGTTACTCGAGGTGGCAAGAGATCGAGTTAGTTTTTCCATAGGAATACAAGGAATTTATTCCATTTCATTTTAAAGATTCCAGCTAATTAATTAAGGGTAAAAAATTAAATATTTATTAACACAATGATTACTAATTTAATTATCTATAAGATATAGAGCGAATTTTTTTAAATATCTTTTCTTTAAAGCGATTAATCTAAAAAAAAATTTTATTTTTTCGAAAATCAAAAAAAGGGCTTCTATAAGTTGTAGATATTTTAAATAGCTTTAATTAAAAAAAATTTGAGCTCGATAGCTTTAAAATTGTGGCCGCTGGAAGCTCCAAAAATTAGCACCTCGAGACGCGCACCTTGAATTTAAAAAAAATGGAATTTTTTTCTTCTCGTCCTAATTTCTGTTATATTTATGAGTCCATTCCCCCCCCCCCCTCCCCTTTGATAGGTTCTGACGCCAGTATATAGCCCACTCTTATATCATTTTATTTGTAGATATTTCGACGGCACAACGCATGGCCTTCTTCAGATTTGATGGAGGGGCCCTATCAATCAATGTGTAAAAAATTATTTTTCTAGAAGCGGGGGACAGGCACAATTTTGTCTGTATAAAAAACGCAGGCCAGACACTTTTCAAAAAATGATTTTATATACATTGATTGACAAATATATACAAATCTCCGAATCTTCCGCATTTATGTATATTATCCAGCAATAATTTCTAAATAAAATCGGATTTTCAATATTTCTTTTCAAAAGGTAAACTGATTTAGATTTAATTCGTATCTCAATTTCAAATTCAATCTAATCCTGAATTTAGTAGGTCACAGATTTACTTTTTTTTTTTTCTTATTTTATTTTGGAAAAATTGATTTTCACAAAGAAACTGCTCTTGCAATCAAAATAGGAGCTATTCTTTATCAGATGAAAGTGCAATAGATTAATTTAAAATCAATTTCTTACCCTATATTTTTTTTTTAATATAATTTTTTTAGTAGTAAAATAAAAAAAAATAATTTCATTTTATAAAATAGACATATCAAACTCAAAGCAAGGTAATTTTGTTTAAATTTTAAATTGGAAATTGTTTTATTTGACTCCCAAAATGCAGATTTTTTTTAATTGGAACTGGGAATAAAACATCCTATATATAAATATATATATATAGAGAAAATTAGAAATTTCAACAGGCGAGTAGAATATATGTGATAACTTTAAGGCTGTTGTAAATTATAAATATTGTATATTATTATTATTATTATTATTATTATATTAATAAATAAATGTAAAATTTATTTAAGTTAAAAATAGAGATATTATGTATTTTACATACATTTATAATTTTAAAATTTGATATATGCAAAACTACAGCCGATTTTTTAATAAACTTATTGTTTAGGCCAGAATCATTCAGAAATGTATTTTCCCCACTTTGGCATTCAAAAGAGAAAACGTTTTAAAAACATTTGGTAGGCTTAACTCAAAAATTGAATTTTCGGACTTTCCCCAGTATGATTCGCAGCAGGCGATATGTCCGGAAACGTTTTTTTCATCAGATACGTTGTTTTTTTTTCACTATATAATTTATATCTTCAGAATGGCTGACTAAATGAGGTGCTTTTAACATTCTAATTTTGAGAAAAAAATCAATTTATCCATTTCAAAATTTATTAAAAAATTTTATTTCCGAGAACTTCAACACAATCCTTTGTTTAGCCTCTAACGAGATATAAATTATTTAATGAAAAAAAAATATGATTGATATCTGATGAAAGAAATGTTTTGGAATATATATTTATTTCTTTATTTTGATTAGTATAACCACCATCTGATTATCTCCAGGCATACAGAAACACCCCTCTATTAAAATAGAAACAATTCATTTTATTCCCTTCTTGAATTTGCTCCTAGGGATTAATAAAATTTTATACACAAACATAAACATATTTTAGAGTTTAAGCTTTCACAGTTGTTATCATTAATAAAGAAATTTGATTTACAGTTTAATTTCAAAAGTGTCGGGTTTAGTTTTGTTTTTTTGTGGTTTATTTGTAAAAATTACAAAGTTTGGGCCAATGATTCTGTGGCCTTCTTCAGGAACAATTCAGTTAAGATTACAAAGGTTGTTACATCTGTGACACTCACTTGAATTCAATTCAAATGAGAGTGTCACAGATGTAACAACCTTTGTAATCTTAACTGAATTGTACCTGAATAAGGCCACAGAATGAGTGGCCGAAACGTTGTAATTTTTACAAATAAAGCACACTTAAACCGAAAATCAAATTCGTTTAATAAACATAAACATAAATCTCCATATAGACACTTTTTCGGTAGGTACCGAAATGGTATATTTTATAGAAAATTGAAAACATTGTTACATTTTTGATCATTGTAAGAAATAAAAAATATTTTCTCTTTGTTTTTTTTGCAAACACACACCTTTCCGTTTCATTTCCAATTTTAAAATTCCTCCCACCCCCCCCCACCCAACCCCCCCCACACCCCCCCTTTCCCCCCCCGCACAAAAATTTTCGAGAAGGTTAAAGATAGATACCGGTACCAATTTAACATTTTATCGCAAATTTTTAATTTAATTAAAAACTCGGCACTTTTGCATATCTCTAATTTTTAATATTTTAATATAATAAAGGCAATAAGAAAAATTGCTGTCAAGTGTGATATATTCTAATCTTTTTTTTTAATTATTATATATATATAATATATAGATTTAATATCTTCTTATTCTACACGCCTGTTGATAAAATTAGACTTTATGGAATTTTAACGTTCAAAAAAAAAAATGTCAATGTTAAATTGTAAAAATCTGCTTTTGCTCTCTATGAATGAAAAAATAAAAACAATCACAATAATCAAATTCTCTCTAGTAAATGTTATGGTATTTCTTCTTCTTCTCAAAATGCTTTTATCTTTAAAAAAAAAATGCTTTCCTCTATTCAACTTTTATAAATTTAGAATCTAATTTGTGGTGCTTAATTTATTTTTTAAAGAACTAGTCAAATTTTTATTCTTTATTTTTTTTATATATATATTAATATATGTACCTAATTATTTCTTTTTCAAAACTATTTCCAAATGTAAAGTATTATATAAATAAGTATATATATTATATATATATATATATAAATATAAATATTTATAAATTTAAAAATTTTTGTACAAATGCTAATAAAAACATTCTTCTTGAAATGTTTAGAATTGTAATAAAATATAATTTCTTAATAATTTTTTATTACACCTTTTGTTTAGAGAATATCCTTAATTTTTTTTTTAATAATTAGTATTTTTTTTTGTCCTACGGTATCAGTGCCTTCGATCAATACCATAAAAGTCAAAGAAAATTGCAAAAAAACAAGTAAAAAATAAAAAAGAAAAAGCAAAAAATTTAAAAAGTTACTATCCAAGAAAAAATTTTAAATATTGAAGCCTTTGAAACAAATAAAATAGAAAATATCGGAGAGTATTTCAAATATTTCAACTGTTATAAAAGGCCTATATTCAGTTCATTTGTGGCGATTTTCTTCTTTTGAGTGGATTATAAAATTGTTTCGTTACACACTGATGATGAAATATTGACGACCCAGTTGGATCTTTCAACTATGAGGCAACTATTTCAACGATGAAACATTTTTATAATTAAACATAGTTTATTATTTAAATCTTCACAAATGTACTGAAGATGTATGTGTTATTCTGGCCTAAATATTTGCAAAAGACAGCCCTTTTATGGATAATTACTAACGAGTCTGTTCAAAGAGATGGCTGTGAGATGTATATATGGATAGGACCCAATTGTGGGCAGGAGCAGCCAATAAAAAAACTCTCTATGCGATTCCAATCACCGGAGACGATTCGATTCTTTTAATTTAAGAGCAATCTTCAGTCATTAGATCAGATAAGTATATATAGGTATACTTGTACAGAATTAGTCAGCGGTAACATTTGTCATATGCATTGTTGTTTCGTCATCAAAAAATTATAGATCAATAATTTTGAACGAAGGTTCCACTGGTAAGTATCATATACAGTGACGTCATTTGAGTTTTTTTTTTTGGGGGGTAAAATTTTTTTTTCACTTCCTATGCTTCTTAATTTATAATAAAACATATATACTTCTATATTTTTATCTATATCATCTTCTATACTTATTTATAAAGAGAAAGTGTGAGTTTGTATGAATGTAGAGGATAAGCTCAGAATTTACTATTGTTTTCCAAAGCCTTGGGGAGGGGGGGGGGGGGGCAAATGCCTCCCTCAAATGACGTCCCTGATCATATATCAATATATACTGGGGAGTATCATATATAGAGTGACCAATATTGTCTTGTGACAAAAACGGGACATTGTAATGTCAAAAACTGGACGAAAATAAAGAGTTGAGAATTAGAAGGGGTCTATGGACTTTGTACTCCATTTACGCCTTTGTGCATAATAAACATAAAAGGTTATATGAAGGAGGTATATAGCTGAATATTGATATTCAAATAGGTTGTGAGGTATGTCTTTGTGGCTGGAAGTATTATTAAAGAGTCAAAAAAAAATTATGTTGTCCTATGAGCGCTCCACTCCGTTCTGCCCCCAATAAAAGAAATAATTTTGGCTGCATATGTCTTGAATTTTTTTTGACTCCTTAATTAAGTCAAATAGGTAGAAATAATGAGCAAAGCAGCTAGTTTATATTTCAATTTATTGACAAACCAGGGCCGACGTTTCGGTTCAGGGCCAGGTTAATGTCTGAAAAATATATTAATCCTCGCCAAGTTATATTGGATATACACAATTGTAAGTAGGTCAATCATGATAATGTTCAAAATGTATTATTATCATACTATGGACAGAGAGTGAATGCCCATATGTGACCGGAACGTCGGCCCTGTTTTGACAATAAATTGAAATATAAACTAGCTGCTTTGCTCAATATTTCTACATATTTGAATAAAGGTTATAATGGCATACAAAATAAAAGGTTCATAGACCCCTTCTAATTCTCAACTCTTCAAATATCATTCATTCATAAAAAAGTAAAATGATTAGTTTAATAATATAAACATACTAATTCAATTTTCTACAAAAACTATAGTTTGTTAAAAACGGAACATAATTGACATTTTTATTAAAACGACGATACGGCCTAGAAATAAAAAACAAAACGATAAGTATGGTCACCCTAATCATATATCAATATGATAGGTTACACACCAGTGGAAACTTCTTTAAAAATTAATGACCTAGGAATATACCATGTATAGTTTTTTGATAATGAAACAACAATGTATATGCCAAATGACTAACTCTGTGCAATTTTATAAATAATTATCTGATCTAATGACTGAAGATGGCTCTTAAATTAAAAGAACGGAAACGTCCCAGGTGATTGGAACCGCATACAGTCTTTTTATCGGCTCACAATTATCCATATATTACTAACGAGTGTTGGGTTTCCGAAAATAAGCCTCTACTACAATTAGTTTCTGCCAAACACTCTTGAAAATAGCTCCAAAAGGGGAGAACAAAACGCGAGAAATTTCTATGTGCAAATTCTAAATATATTTGCAGACAAATGGATTGGAATTTTTAAATAGATAGTAAGAAAATTTTCCTTTTGGTTTAGGAAAGTGAAATATATTTAAAAACGACATTTCTTTCCTATTTTTTATTTAATATAAAAAATTGGAAAACTATAAATTACCTTAGAATTTATTTACATAAGTCCATAATAGAAAAAAATAATGTTATTTTTAAATTAAATTATATGACAATGAAAGAGAAAGTTAACGTTGAGGTACAGTCGCTTCTTTTCTTGCTGCATCTTGTAGAAGTTGTGTATCGACTTCATCAGCAGGAAGTTGAACATATCTGACGACCGATCCACGAATGAAGCAGTTTTTTACTGAAAGCTTTAAAAAAAATTGTTATTATGAGAGGGGTATATTGAATATAGTAATTTAATTAAAAAGAGAAACCATTCAAAATAAATAATTCAAGGAATTTGGTCTACAACTTTGGGAGCTGTAGGCCAAAGTTTTACCCATGCTTTCCCCTTTTAATTAATAATATTAAACCTCAAAAAAAAAAGAAATTTTTTGTTTATGTGAAAGCTAAATATGCGCCTTTTTCTTATTTAAATAATATTGGCTGTATAAAAAGATTTAAGAACACTTTCTTTCAGGGAACCAATGAATTCCTTTGGGAAAAAAGTTTCTTCCTGTGAGATGAACAAGTTATGGACTCACCCATTTTCGCACTTGTTGGATTGTTTTGTAACGTAGATTAGACAACGTTGTTTGCATCCTATGGAACAAGTGAAAATACCGAAACAGCCCGAGTAGGATATTGTAAAAGGAGTAGGAGGTTTACTCGATTCTGTTGCAGATGGAGGTGCAGAGAAGAAATAATTTACGAGAAATTATATCAAGGATTTTTAATGACAAGACGACTGTGATTGCAATTTAACAGTTACGGTCCGAAAAGACCATCATCAGGCTTGCGAAAGATTACAGAAAAAGTGAATCAGCACACAGCAATACAAAAAATTAATCACATCACCAATTTACATTTTCAAGAACATTCCATTAAAAATAGTTTATTTAAATACAGCTAAAAGATATTTTTATTTTTTATTGTGCATCAGCAAGATATTTATTTTATTTATTTATTTATTTTTTTTATTTAATTATGTACATATAAAAATGACTTTTTCTGCACTGTAAATTAAACATAATTTAATTTTATTTCATTTTTTTTTTTTTTTTCAATTCCCCCCCTCCCCTATGACATTATTTTTTGCCAGCCCTCGTTTTCAATTTTTTTCCCCACTGAAACCATTAATCTTCCCAACAAATTTTTGTTTCTCGTTTTTAAAGGCTTACAAATGAATTTAACAAATAAAAAATAAAAATATCTTTTAGCTGTATTTAAATAAACTATTTTTAATGGAATGTTCTTGAAAATGTAAATTGGTGATGTGATTAATTTTTTGTATTGCTGTGTGCTGACTCACTTTTTCTGTAAACTTTCGCAGGCCTGATGATGGTCTTTTCGGACCAAACTGTTAAATTGCAATCACAATCGTCTTGTCATTAAAAATCCTCGATATAATTTCCCGTAAATTATTTCTTCTTTGCACCTCCATCTCCAACAGAATCGAGTAAACCTCCTGCTCCTTTTACAATTACAAGTGAAAATATGTTGGAGCTACCACGGAGCGTATATATGAGGGCCCCCAAATTTTTCAAATCTATATACATATATACGGGAATATGGCCAATATCTATATTTTTGTTTAAAAAAATGAAATATATTAATATATAAGCAATGTTTTAAGAAAACTTTTGTCTTTAAGAGGGCCGGGCCCCTCGGGGCTCAGGTGAAAACAGAAAAATTTGGGATCCACTAAGCCCTTCAAATACTGGAACCCTTGAATACTGGATTTATAAGGTTTGAGTCTGAAATGAATAAAACCGGCTTTTAATTAGTTCATCTTTACACTTTGCTCAGTAAAGATTATAAGTGTTAAGGTGATCTAATTAGAAGATGGTTTCATTCCTCCAATAATTTATATTCAATAATATATATATATTCTTACCATGTGAGGGTATTTTTCAGGATCTGTCACACTTATTTCTGTGAGTTTAATATTAAGATATTGATCTACTGAATGCAATGTCCCACAAATGCTAAAAAAAAAGGATTAAAATTTATAAATATAAAAATAATAAAACATATAATAAATATTTGAAATTTAATTACCTTAAGTCATTTTTAAGTTCAACCACAACATCTTTACCAACTAAGGATTTAAAAAATGAATAAAATAACTGAAATTTTAAGAAATTATTATTATTATGAACAGATTTTTTATATATAATTTGATAAACTTACCATTTTTATATATTAATGATATTTCTAATGTTTAATCTTGAAATTTTTATAAGTTTTTTTCCACCAAAAAGACAAGTTGAAAATTATCGGCAAGCGTCAAAGGCAAGTTTCAAGTTGTTTAAGAGATGGCAGCATTGAGAATGGGTGGCATTTTCAAAGAGTCACTTTTTGGGTTGGGATATAATCATGATACACTGATCAATAAAGCCCAATGAACAAGTACTTTAGTATTAATAAAAACAAAAACATATGAGTTCTAAAAAACCATACACATGTAAATATATATATATATATTGTCCTGGAAGGTTTCCGCGACCGGATGTATTGCGAGAAAACTTATCTTCGCATATATATATAT
>JAKCPI010001905.1:0-65512 GCA_023213315.1 Euborellia annulipes | reverse complement strand
ATATATCCCTTGAAACTCGAGTGGGTTTATCAAATACAAAAAGACTTGACGAACCCTCGCCCCTCCTCCTCCTCCTCCCTCTCCATTAAAGAAGATACCTGTCAATGAATATATTAAATAATTCTCTCTTTGTTATCTGTCGATAAAAATAAAATTAATAAAGTGAAAAAGCAGATACAATTAATTAGAAGAAAAAAGTGAAATTGAATTTATATTATCAAGCGAGACAGGAATAAAATTATTCCATCAATAAAAAAAAAAAAAAATGGAAGTGAAAAAATAAGAAAGAGGGTGACTTTGGTCTGTTGACCTTGATGGCGTATACGCCATCATATATGATAGTAATATTTATGATATTTATGATAATATATTTATATAGTATGATAGTAATATTAGGGGCAACAAAAGGAGTGGAACTTGTTCTTCACCTTAAGGCGGGGTCGGCACTCTCTCTTTATATGTGTTGTCACGCCAGATTTTTTTGTGTCGAGATATATTTAGCTTTTCCCATAGCACTTTAGTTATAAACTTGGCCACTTCCAATTCATAAGAGTAAAAAGTAAGAGTCAATTAATTCAAAATTTCCATAGGCTCTGTGTATTTTAAGAGTTGACTGCTTGAAATAAACTACATAGGCGTAGCCAGGGGGAAGGGGATTTGGGGGTTCAAACCCCCCCCCATGGGACCCAAGCCATGACTAGATATTTAAGCTCTATAATACAAATTATATTTCACATAGGGTAAGAGAAAGTAAAATATTATAACTTACTCTAGCTTAAAAAAAAAAAAAATGATTTATAAATGCCCTAAAATAATCTTAAATTTTTCAAATGTTTGAAAAAATTTTCTTGAACCTCCCCATCAAAAATTTCTGGCTACGCCTATGATAAACTATGATTACACTGAAAAACAAGCCACAGACATCTGACATGATGTTTACATTTTCTAATGCCGTTTTTCATGCTGATTACAAATCTGAAAACATTTTTCTCTATCACGTCAGGTTTTCAAGATATACACAAAAACATATATTTTTTAATCCTGCCGGAGTTGATTTTGAAATTAATTTTTTTTTTATTACCACTCCAGTTGTATTGTATATCATTGGAAAGGGCATCTAAAAAGCTGTAAAATGACACCTCATTCATCTCTCTATCTCATCTCTAAGTGATTTTATAGCAATTTAAAAAGGTTTGCCATTTTTGACAACTTTAACACGCCATATTTCTTAAACGAGTTGAGATATCAAGTTGAAATTGGGGCTTTTTCTTAGTCTCTATCGACTCTACCTATGACCCAAATTTCATACAAATCTGAGATGGTGAGGTTAAAAAGTGTATCGATTTGACTTGGAATGAATGACTCATATATACATGGTTAATGTTAGATATCTCAAAAGCGGTATGTGATAGAGACAAACGGTTTGCATATTTGTAATCAGCATGCCTCAATTGTCGTAAAACCAGTGTTGGATACCAAGATATCCGCCGAAAGTTTTTTTTTGTTTATCAGAGTTATTTTTCAAAATTTTAATCTCATAAGGATAGCGAATAGCAGCCAGGAAAAATCAAATCAGACAAAGACTAGATCATTTTTACATTTTCATTTATTTGATCGTCGACGTTTCGGACGCCAGTCGCGCCCTTCCTCAGGACAATCAATCGTCAAGCAAATACAGATAGAGGTATTTCTAACGAAAATTGAAAATCGTGTATGAAAGAATAAAATTTTTCGTCAAATATTGAAATTTTATTGTTTCATACCTCCATCTATATTTGCTTGACGATTGATTGTCCTCAGGAAGGGCGCGATTGGCGTCCGAAACGTCGACGATCAAATAAAAAGAAGATCTGATAAAAATTGATCTAGTTTTTGACTGATTTGATTTTCCTGGCTGCTATTCGCTATCCTTATCAAGTTAAACAGCCATATTATCCATCAATCTTTAATCTCATATTTGGATATTTTATACAAAATAGGGAATCCTAAATAAATACAAAATTTCATAAGAATTGGAAAAAAAATTTTAAATGTGTAAAAAGTTCCAAAGGGACCCCCCTTTTGAATCGAAATTAACATTCAAATCCCCATACGGGGATTTATCATTGACTCTATGGAAAGTGAATTTGAAAAATCTGAAAAAGTATTTCAGTAAAGTACTAGTACTTTTTGGCCGATTTTGTTTAAAAGCTTATTTTCACGTCTTAGAAGGGTGTCTAACTTAAATATAAAATTTCAACCTCTTTTCCTTCATGCTTAAAAATATCAAAACACACACACACACACAGCTTTTGAGGTTATTATTATATAAGTTTTTAATTATAGACCACATTTGGTATTAATTAATAAATAATTAATACCGAAATGTGGTCTAAAAAAACTTATCTAAGAGATATAAATTTCCGTTTTAACTGTTTAAAACTAGCATTTCATTTTGAATTCATCTAGTTTGATGTTTAACTTCTCAACAAGATCACCACCATGTATCCATTTTTTATTATTTTGTGTTTGTTTTTGAATTTCTCCTTTATAAATTGTAGAGATTCAAATGAATTTTGTTCTGAAGATGGGTCAACTCTTATCAAATATAAAGAAGGACTGGATGTAGAAATTAAATTAAGGAGTTGTCTGCACCATTATAACTTTAAACTAAGATGTTGTGTTTCTAATGAGGAATATTATCTTTCTGGAAATTGTGCTAATTCAAAACCCAATTCGGGGGATTCATTTGAACCGATCTTCAATGAAGAATGTCGAAATTATCCTCACCTGACTGATTGCACCAAATATTATAAATGTTTTGATGTAACATATCAAAATATTATTTGCGATCAAGGAACTTATCTAAATACAACTACAATGGAATGTGACGCACATGAATGTATTTTAAATGGAAATTACGAGATTTGTAATTTAGGAAATATTGGTAAAAGAATTTATGTAGGAAATTGTAATTTTTTTAAGAAATGTTTGCCGGTACATCAATTGGCCCAATGTCCACGCGGATGGAGTTATAATTTAAATAGCAGCCAATGTGATCTCGAAATTAGTGAGAATACTTATTGTGATCAAGAAGATTTAGCTGATATTGATTGCTCTGTTGAAGGATTGTACGGAATGAAATTTGATCCTACTCTCTACTATGTCTGCTCTTTTCTAGAAAAGGTATTTCTTTGAATTTTAAAATTTTTTAGCCCCTTAACCAACAGGGAGCTTTATTCGCTTCATTATTTCAAGGGCAATCGGGAAGTATTTAATATATAGTGAGAAAGTTTTGCGATGTCGAAAATTTGATGGATATACACGTTTTGAGGATCCTTCAGTCCAAAAAAGTGGTTTTTGCAACATGGTCTGTCTGTGTGTGTGTGTCCGTGAACAAAATATCACAAGGGAAAAAAACGAAAAGGTTGAAATTTTATTTAGACGCCCCACTGGGTCGGGACACGAAGCTTTTCAACAAGACCGGCCAAAGAATGCTAGAACTTTACTGATGTAGTTTTTTTTTTCAATTTTCACAAAATTGGCTCTAACGATTTTGATTAAAATTCATAAATCAACTATTTTTAAGATGCTCTTTAAAAAAAAATTTGACGTGATTAATCGCACAGCACACAACTTTCTCTTTCCTTCGGTAATTGAAAGTTGTATCTTGTTCAGTCACACCAGATTTTTTTGTATCGAGATATATTTAGTTTCCCATAGCAACTAAGTTTCAAACTTGACCACTTGCATTTCATAAGTAAAAATAAAGTAAAAAAATTCAATTGATTCAAAATTTCCATAGGCTCTGTATATTTTAAATGTTGACTGCTTCAAATAAACTATGGTTATTTTTCAAAATTTTAATCTCATATTTGGAGATTTTAAACACAATAGAGAATCCTAAATAAATACAAAATTTCATAAGAATTGGAAAAAAAAATTTTTAAATGTGTAAAAAGTTCCAAAAGGCAGTGGCGTAGCGAGCTTAACTCGCGTCCGGGGCACAAACCTTTTTAGCGCCTCTCCCCCGCCCCCCCATTCGAAAACCATATAATATTATATGTAGAATATACAAAATTATTATATTACACTGGCACTAAATTTAAAATATATTTTCCAGAAATCAATTAGGCTATAATAAAAATAAAAATTATCCAATGATTTGCGGACCATTTGTGGCCCCCTTGTGAGTAGCGCCCGGGGCATGATGACCCCCCTTGCCCCCATAACTACGCCACTGCCAAAGGGGACTCCTTTTGAATTGAAATTAACATGCAAATCCCCATATGACGATTTAACATTGGCTCTATGAAAGGAAAATGAATTGGAAAATTGTGTCTATTGGCCAAATGAGAGATTAATAAAATTTTTTTTCTTTTTTTAGAAAGATGGAGAATACCAAAAGAAAATCGTACTGAGACAATGCAATTTGGGAAGCGTATTTAATCCCATCATTCAAGATTGTGAAAACAAATAAATAAATTGAATTCATTTTGTTGAATAGAAAAGAGGATGCAGCCAAATAATTGAGCCTATATTTGGTGATCAGCAGGGGCGCCGAAACGAATTTGAATCAGGGGGGGGGGGGCAAAAAAATTTTTTTTAGAAAATTAAAATAATTTAATATGTTTAAATAGTATAAAACAAAAACAAATCTACTATAAAACTTTAAAAATTTTAAATAAAATCACAATTTTAATAAAATTAAAATTTTAAAAATTTGGTAGTGATTTTTCAAAAATTTTTGGAAAAAATTTGGAAAAAAATGAATTTCTTACTCTTTTAATTTAGAAGATTTTATTTTTCAAAAGTAAAAATATATCATTTTTAATAATAAATGAAATAAAAGAAGAAATTTTGCCCCCCTCTGCCCCCCCCCCCCCTGGGGTAGGATGCCAGGGGGGGCAATGTACCCCTGCCCCCCCCCCAGTTCCGGCGCCTATGGTGATCAGGGTTGATCCCAGCCGAAACGTCCCAATAAGGAGTGTTTATTAGCAAATAGAGGCTCAATTATTTGGCTGCATCCTCTTTCCTATTCAACATATCAGCTACAGGCACGCTCTACTATTCAAATTGGATTCATGCTGAACCCTTGGGAGAGGTCACACACCGTGACCTCTCAAGTGTTATTAGTCCAAGTTAGGATAAAAGAAAACTAGCAAAAAACAAACGCCCCCCTTCACTTATATTTCATTTAAAATGTCAAAAATATTGTATAATATTATAAATACTTTTTAAAAAAAATTACAATGTCAAACTTCCTGACAGTAAATATCTCTGAAAACTTAAATAATATTTAATTCTTATTTTTTTTTCCAACTTCCATTTTCTAATAATAACTTTGAATTTACATATAATGCTAAGAACAAGGCCTGGCAACGGAGTAGAGCAACAGTCACCACATTCTTTGCTGTTAAGCAATGCCAAGCGCGGCGAAATCTGGGATTGGTGACCCCCAGAAATCAGCGTGTAGAACGTCCCCCGGTAGCCATCGGTATTATAAATGTAATAATTAGGGCTCGGATTTATAGGCACTAAAAATCTTTAAAATAGGCAGGCAACTAAGCACTAATAATTATTAAAATAGGCACTTAAAAGGCATTTATTGTAAAAATAGGCACTAAAAAGCACTTAAAAGGTATCATTTAAGAAATAATATAAAAAAATTTAAAAAATAGATGTCTTATTTTTGGTAATCTGGTGTGACTGGTCGCACAGCACACAATTCTTTCTTAATTTCGGTAATTCTGTACTTGTTTGCCAGAATATAAATACAAATCAAATTTTTAAGTACTAATTTTTAAAATTTTACATTAAAAATAAATTTTTTTTTTTTTTTAAAGTATTTTTTTTTTTTCAAATCTCGGGAGGGGAGGGGGTAATTACTCCCTTTACCCCCCCCCCCCTTGAAATATTTTCTTGATAATTCAAAAAAATTTTAAATTTAGGCTATGTATAGCTCGTAAAAAATTGAAATTGGCTATTCGAACTTGAAATAGGCCCTAAAAAAGGCATTTATAGATGATGAAATAGGCACCAAAACCCAAAATCAGCCAAAATAGGCATTGTAGGCACTAACAAATGCTTCTTATTCGGAATTTCATGAAACGTATACATATCATATTGGCCTAAATGTTAAGCCATAAATTAAAAAAAGGCAAATAGGGCGAAATCCGAGCCCTAGTAATAATATGTAAAATTAAAACCCTAATGGCCTCTGCAGCCGAAAAGGTAGAATAAAAAAAAAAAAGGACAAGGCCTGAGAGATTTTTTATTTTCATTTTGAATCGAAATTAACATGCAAATCCCCATATGGGGATTTAACATTGGCTCTGCGGAAGGAAGAGCCGGAAAATTAATCTGAAATGCATCAGTAAAGTGTACCGGTACTTCAAACAATTTTCACGAACAATTTTAGTGATATACTTTTTAAAGTGCTTATAAAAAAATAGTTGATTTATGAATTTTAATCAAAATGGGAAAATATTTATATTAACTAACATTAGTAAAGTATTAGTACTCTTTGACCGATTATATTTACAAGTATTTTCTGATTAAAGATTCAATGTTTCCTCCTGAAGCCACTTAAAACCAAATTTTATACTAATACGATTACTGCGGAACAAACCATTCATATACGCATTAAATGAGACCATCCCGACAATACAATTCGAATAAATATATTTACACTCCAGTGGGAAGGGGAGGAGGAGATGCAAGATAGAAGGAGAATTAATAACTTTTAAAGCAATAGGAACTCGTGTGTAGCCACCAAGTTTCTATTACAGTTCATTTCCGGTATAAAGGAAGTAGGAGAGAGAGAGAGAGAGAGAGAGAGAGAGAGAGAGAGAGGGGGAATTCTAAATGGTTTTCGCCTCAAATGAACCTCTTCAAATAAGTATGATGATGATTCCCCTAGAGCGCGACTCCCCTCAAATATCCTCCTCGTTAAACCTAACAACCTTTAAAACATTCTCTCTTTCTTATCGCACAATTGCAATTGTATTTACCATATAATTAGAATTGTTTTTTTTTGGAAATTTTTGATGACATTACAGTAGTGCAGCCAGAATTGGAGGGGGTTGTGAATTTTTTTAGGGGGACTACATCTCTTTGGATTTTATGGTTAATAATATTTAAAACTCTCTTAATAGCGCCACTGAGGGAATGCAGCTAAGCAACATTTAAGAGCTGACGTTTCGATCATCTTCAGAGTACTAAGGGTGTCATTAACATATGAATTTCAACATTTTACCTTTAAATTTGAAATTAATATTGATAATTACTAGGGCTCGGATTTCGCCCTATTTGCCTTTTTTTGATTTATGGCTTAAAATTTAGGCCAATATGATATGTATACGTTTCATAAAATTCTGAATAAAATAAGAGGCATTTGTTAGTGCCTATAATGCCTATTTTGGCCGATTCTGGGCTTTAGTGCCTATTTCATCTATAAATGCCTTTTTTAGTGCCTATTTTAAGTTCAAATAGCCAATTTCAATTTTTCACGAGCTATACATAGCGTAAATTTAAAATTTTTTTGAATTATCAAGAAAATATTTCAAGGGGGGGGGGGGGTAAAGGAGGTAATTACCCTCCCCTCCCGAAATGTGAAAAAAATACTTTTTTTCGAAAAAAAATTTATTTCTAATGTAAAATTTTAAAAATTAGTAACTTAAAAATTTGTCTCTTGAATAGCTATATTTGCTTAAAAATTTAATTTGTATTTATATTCGGGCAAACAAGTACAGAATCTACCGAAATTAAGAAAAAATTGTGTGCTATGCGACCATTCACACCAGATTACCAAAAATAAGACATCTATTTTTTAAATTTTTTTTATATTATTTCTTAAATAATACCTTTTAAGTGCCTATTTTTACAATAATGCCTTTTTAAGTGCCTATTTTAATAATTTTTAGTGCTTAGTTGCCTGCCTATTTTAAAGATTTTCAATGCCTATAAATCCGAGCCCTAATAATTACACCCCCTAGTTCTCTGAAGATGGTCCTAAACAGGACCTAAACGTCAGCTCTGAGTGGGGAAATAAATGAAACTACTTTCTTTAATTACTCATTCTATCTACAAATAGGCCTAATACCATCAGCTATAAAAAAAAAAAAAACTTCAAATAAAGAGTATATATTTACTTCCTAGTAGGTAGGCAACCCAAATGACTCCTTAGAGAGCTTTAACAACATTTTTGTTTCAACATTTTTTGATTTTATGATTTGATTTTCAATAAGGCGAGAAAGAACTCAATCAATGATTCCAATGGGTAAATTTCAGGGATTTTTTTTGAGCCTCCCCAACAAACAGAGCGTGACAAACGGACAGACAGACTCTTTCATTGATTTATTCAACAAAATTGTATTCAGTTGACTTTTGACCTTTCAGAACGTGGTTCTATTATTATTACTATAAACAAGAAGATATAATTAATATTGCTTTATGAAACAAATAAACCAAAAGCCTCCACTTCATAGAGCAGTAGGCGTTAGTTTACTTATACTTGACTGAGTTTCTCGAATATTTTATCGCTCTCTCCCTCTGAGAACGAGCAACTTATATATTTATTCATGCTATCTTGCTATCAACAAATTTCTATTTCATACTACAGTAGTAGCCAAATTTAAATATTTATGCAAGTGTCGAAAACATTTTTTTTTTTTATTTATTGTATATTACCTGTTAAGGGCGCTCAGGAGCGACGTCTAAACGTACTTATAAAAAAACTAGACTATTATAAGGAATTTTTCAATGTTTTAAATGAATTAAATTCATAAGAGATTATTGGGACATCGAGCTATAATTTTTTTAATGACTTATTAAAAAATTATCGTAATTAATTTGTTTGTTATCAAGCAAATACAAAAAAACAATCTGGCCCAATAATCTTTAATTTTTTTTTAATTTAAAAATGAATTTATTGTTATTATTAATCACATATTAATTAAGAAATTTTTAAAATAAGCTTAGATGATTTATTTAAATTTCAACTGTCAAATTAGTTCAGCATTCTTGCAATAGATGGCAGGCTAGTCTAACAGCCGATATAGTATTAGCCTATATTTATATATTTTTATGCTTTTATAAAAGATACATAATTTATAATAACATTTATAAAGTATTTATTGTTAAAAGATCAATGAAAATCAACCAAATGCATTAAATATTATTAGCTACCATTCTGACATCTCTTGGCAAATTTTTGAATTACTTGATTTTTGGGCATACATTTTATGACACAGCACGCCATCTCATCGGGAAAAACATGCGTAACACCTTCGCTCCCGTTGCCCAGTAATTTGTAAGACAAATATTTATAAATTGAGTTTATCTAAATCTTTTTTATATTTATACTGTTTAATTGAGAGATGTCTGTCTGTCTGTCGGCTTAACGTCCTACATTTAATATATGACCAATTTCGAAATGAAATTTTGCATTAGAGGACGTTAAAGTGAGTTCAGAAAAATATTCTGGTCAAAAAATTCCTGAAACTGAAATAAGGATTAATTCGTTAACTACCCAAATAAAATTGCCTCGGAAAATTAAACGGTGGGCCTGACGCTTTTGCCTATACGTTCCAAATAAAATGAATAAATTCATTAAACTTTATTCCCTATTTTTTTTTTTTTTTTTGTTAATTTAAAGAAACCCTCTATTTCAGATGGGCTGACTGGAAAGGTTAATTTAATAATCATTACTTGTTAATTTTAATTTTCTCTTTGCCTTTTTATCTCCCCCCCCCCCTCTCTCTCTCTCTCTCTTTAATTGACATTTATTAATTCATAAATTTTAATAATTCCTCTTTTTTGAAATTAAATTAGCTACCTTTTTTATTTTTAATATCATATATAATATCTCTTTGGAGCATTAAAACTGAACGTTGAAAATAAAACTTATAAGTTTTTATTATATTACTGAATATGCCAATGCACAGTACAAGCAATTGTAAGTAGAGCTTATAAGACCTCCTCCAACCAATTTGTTTTTTGTTTTTTTACTTTTGCTCTTATTTATAAATGTTTATATATAGAAAGTGTATTGGTTCGATAACGAGAATTTTGATAGAAATACACGTTTGTCTCCAAAAAAGTGATCAGTCTCTGAACAAAATTATCTTCAAGATGATAAGGAATAAATCCCAAAGAAGAATGCAGCCAAATTTATTTCATTTAATTTTAATAAAAATTCTTAATCACTTGCTGACGTTTCGGTTCGGGTTTGAACCATCATCGGAGCTATAAAATTATCTCAAATTCGAAATTGATATTGCATATAGGCCTATATGGTATATATTTTCGAGATTTATATATTTGAATTGGATATTAATTAGTATTCAAAACGTCTCAATTCTTTTAGGACTTAACTAAGACATAAAGATATACAGTAGAGTCCCGTTAATCCGAACTAATTGGGACCGAGGGTCGTTCGGATTATCGGGAAGTTCGGATTAACCGGAATTGTAAGCTTGAATTAGTTAATTTTGATAATAAAGTCGTATAACCGTGAAACTTGTCGGTGATATTAAACTCTAAATAAATAAGGGTGGATTATATATTGATTAGGGAGGGTATCAAGCCGGCAGGGTGGTGGCCGGCTGGCTACCCTCCCTACTCTCTAAATAAATATTTCATAATAATAATAAAATTAAGTTCCTTTAGTGTCTAATTTTCATTTATATTCCTCTTAAAAAAAAAAAAAAAACAATCGTACGCAAAAAGAGTTCGGATTAGTGAGGTTCGGATTACCGGGACTCTACTGTATATCTAACAAAGCTGTGAGTGTTATTTATTGGCAAGATCCCATGGTCCCCGGGAATCGAGCCCAGGATCTCCAGCTAGGTTCGAATTCCGGGGCCTTGGGATGTTTGCTCTCGCCAATAAAAAAACACCCAGCTTTGTTAGATATTGTATATTTAATTTAGGTTCTTTAGTGAGACGTGTAGCCTTAAAAAAAACTGGTGATTCAGAATAAGAGCCGCTTTAGAGCATATTTTCAATTAAAATGTAATTTTCTCTATAGCTCTAAAACTAGACGTGATGGGGCAAAACTGATGAGATTTTTGGAATCAGCGCTACCCAAAGCTTTAAATACTCAGTCAACAAAATCACTGTGTAATATATAATTGATTATTAATAGATTAACGAAAATGAAACAAATGCATGAGATTAAATATAGCTCTACCTGCTGCTACTCATCCTGCCATCTGTTGGCAAATTTTCGTAAGAATTGTGTTTTTGGTTCACTTCTCAAGACCCTTAACTCCATCTCTTGGTAAAAACATTCGAACAGCTTTGCCTCCTTAGGGAAAAGAGGGCCGGAGCTCTTGAAACCTGGCTTAGCTCAATAAAGACCCCGAAGTATTACAATCGAATAAAAAAATTCAAGATTTTAATGGAACAAAATCACTGTGTAATATATAATTCATTATTAAAAGATTAACGAAAATGAAACAAATGCAAGAGAAGTGTTTCCCTGGAATTATTGTGTCTATGAATAAAATATCTAAAAAATATTAGTGGTAATTTCACCAGTACGAACTCACCTGCAACTACAGTCTCGGCGTGGCAGAGCCGGTTGAGCACATGCTCGATGAGGCCTACGTCTGTGCATGCTTGTAGATTGCGCACCGATTTGCGAAGAATCGCAATAAACACCGACCAGATTTCAGCCTGTAAGCATAGAAAAAACAAAATTATAAATTATTTATTTGTAATAGTTTGGAATCTAAGGTCATTTAGACCCACTCTCTATTTAACTAAATATTTAGTTAAATAGAGAGTGGTAAATAATAAATATTATAATATTATAATACTTTATTAGTATCCAGGTTAATTTTCCATATGAGCATAATAAAATTAAACAAATTTTAATATTCAAAAATATTTTATTGTACCAATAGGAATAAAAAAAAAAAATAAGTCAAATAGGGGGTAAAACCAAGGTCATATTTAAATTCAGGGGGTCATTTTATTTAGAAATTATCTCGAGGCTTTTTTTCTTGCCGAATTGTGTAATTTCCCCCCTATGAATATTCATCGCCCCCCCCCCCACTTATTTATTGCCTCCTTGATAAACCAAATCGTTCACTTGGGGGCGATCACCCCCAGTTTGGGAACCACTGTTTTAAATCTTAAAATAAAATAATATAAAAAAAAAATTTAAAAACAACGCTTTTATAAATGTACTAAAAAGAGAATAATAATTATGTATAATTTCTTTAAAATTATATTAAAAATTAATATATGTTACTAAAACTAAAAGCGTTGGGCGCGGGATTTGCAAATTTTAATTGTATAAATAGGCCTATTATATGTTAAATGAATACATTTTCATACCATAGACTTGGCGGGTAGTTAGGCAAAACAGTTTGAAGTGACTCAAATGTTCTAGTTAGATTATTTTATTTTCTCTCCAACCCCTTTAGATTATTTTATTTTATTTATTTTTTTGATTCATGTATCGGTGAATTAAGGTTAATTGATCCTCTGCAATGCAAATTGCAAGAGATTGTTAATTTGCGCGCCCAACGCTTTTAGTTTTAGTAACATATATTAATTTTTAATATAATTTTAAAGAAATTATACATAATTATTTTTCTCTTTTTAGTACATTTATAAAAGCGTTGTTTTTAAATTTTTTTTTTATATTATTTTATTTAACTCTTTTTAGTTTTTGTAATAAAATATTAATACGTATGAGTTATATACAAATGAATGAATGAATGAATGAATAAATGACATACAATAAGACAATTTGTATTTTAAAAGAAGAGAAATTTTTGATTATAAATTTCACCCCTTCTTTTTTTTGATAGACCGAAATTAATTGATCTACAAAGATGAGACACATCAAATATTGCATTGTCACGGGAGTTACATACGTGTATAAAATTTCAAAGCTCTAGGTTAAGTAGAACTGGTCGTAATTTCAATCCGCAACTTTGTCGGCCCAAACAATGGAAATGTGATTAATTGGCCGCTAATCTCAATTTAATTAATTTTTAATTATTTTGAATAGCACATTTTTTAGAATAAAGTCTATTTAACACCTCTGCCAATGCTCAAAATTCTAAATTAATTATAAATAGGAGAAATTTTGATTATAATACTTCCCCCCCACTTTTTTTGATCGGCCGCCATTTTGTAATTAATTCACCTACAAAGATGAGACATATCAAATATTGCATTGTCACGGGAGTTACGTAAGTGAATAAAATTTCAAAGCTCTAGATTAACTAGAACTGGTCGTAATTTCAATCCGCAACTTTGTCGGCCCAAACAATGGAAATTGATTAATTGGCCGCTTATCTCAATTTAATTAATTTTTAATTATTTTGAATAGCACATTTTGTAGAGTAAAGTCTATTGAACACCTCTGCTACTGCTCAAAACTCTAAATTAATTATAAATAGGAGAAATTTTGATTATAAAATTTTACCCCCACTTTTTTTGATCGGCCGCCATTTTGTAATTAATTCACCTACAAAGATGAGACATATCAAATATTGCATTGTCACGGGAGTTACATACGTGAATAAAATTTCAAAGCTCTAGGTTAACTAGAACTGGTCGTAATTTCAATCGCTAACTTTGTCGGACCGAACAATGGAAATGTGATTAATTGGCCGCCATTTTGAATTTTTTGAATTTTTAATAATTTTGAATAGCACATTTTTTAGAGTAAAGTCTATTTAACACCTCTGCCAATGCTCGAAACTCTAACTTAATTATAAATATGAGAAATTTTGATTATAATATTTTACCCCCACTTTTTTTGATCGGCCGCCATTTGGAAATTAATTGACTTACAAAGATGAGACACATCAAATATTGCATTGTCACGGGAGTTACATACGTGTATAAAATTTCAAAGCTCTAGGTTAAGTAGAAGTGGTCGAAATTTCGATTTGCAAATTTGTCGGAAAAACAGGAAAGCAAGTTAATAAAAGCGTTGTAAAAAAAAAATAAATTCAAAAATACGTCGACTTCGGCTCAAAACAGGTAAAAAGTAGGGTCCGACCGAAACAAGATTTTCAGCCGAAACCGTAACCGAAACAGGCATGTCACTTCCAGATAAGTTAAAAAAAACGTACTTTGATATTCATAATGTTATACATCTATTAGTATTTAAAGAATTTTATTTAAAACAATTGATATGGTGGGGACGCAATATTAGTGTTAGTGAGCGTATATGTAAAGGGTATGTAAAGGGGAAGCAGCCTGGACGAAAAGTTATCATTTTAATTTTCCAAGGGGGGGGGGGGGGGGGGCAAGTGCCTGGTTTTCCCTCCCCCGGACGCCCATGACCACAAGTGCAAATCATTTGAACTTTGTTTTTGCTTTCGAGTCATCCCATCTCTCAGGTTTCGGCCGGCCGAAAGTTTCGGCTTTTTTTCGGCCGACACCGAATATTCGGTCGGTTCCTAGTAAAAAGTTGAATGCCATTTGGTTATTTCTCTATTTTCAAGGAACCATTTTCTTTTACTTTCTCTTACCTATGTATATATGTAATATACTGTATATATAGAGAGAAAGTATTGGATTCATGTCAAAAATTCGATGTCGAGATTTTGATGGATCTTCACGTTTTGAGGTCCCCTGAGTCCAAAAAAGTGGTTTTCGCGACATGGTCTGTCTGTGTGTGTGTGGGTGGGTGTGTGTGTGGGTGGGTGTGTGTTCAATTTTAAGCATGAAGGAATTGAGCTACGAGGTTGAAATTTTATATTTAAGTTAAACACCCCCCGGGACCGGAAAAATAAGCTTTTAATCAAAATCGGCCAAAAAGTACTAGTACTTTACTGATGTACTTTTTCAATTTTTTTCGATTTTCTCAAAATTTGCTCCAACGATTTTTTTTAAAATTCAAAAATCAATTATTTTTAGATGCTCTTTCAAATGTATATTCTCATTTTGTCATTGGAATCTTCTGAAGACTCTTGTACTTCACAGGAAAGATAGTAGAAATGGTTGCCATGGTAACAAAATAAAAATATTTTCACATTTAAATTTTACATCAAAAATCGAATGTACCGTACTGTCGGAAACTAAATACATGTCGACACAAAAAATCTGGTGTGACAAGCACAGAACACAACTTTCGATTACCGAAGGTAAGAGAAAGTTGTGTGCTGTGCGCCAGTCATACCAGATTTTTTGTGTCGACATGTATTTAGTTTCCGACAGTACGGTACATTCGATTTTTGATGTAAAATTTAAATGTGAAAATATTTTTATTTTGTTACCATGGCAACCATTTCTACTATCTTTCCTGTGAAGTACAAGAGTCTTCAGAAGATTCCAATGACAAAATGAGAATATACATTTGAAAGAGCATCTAAAAAAATAACTGATTTTGAATTAAAAAAAATCCTTGGAGTGAATTTTGAGAAAATCGAAAAAAAAAACTGAAAAAGTGCATCAGAAAAGTACTAGTACTCTTTGGTTGAATTTGATCAAAAGCTTCGTGTCACGTCCCATGGGGGTGCCTAACTTAAATATAAAATTTCAACATTGTAGCTCTTTTCCTTCAATCTTTAAATTGAACCGATTGTTATGACATGCCTATCTCATAGTTTTAGAATAGAGAGAATTGTATTCGTTGCAATGGACCTTCAAACTAAGAAATATGAAAACCTTTAATTGCATTTTTGCATACTATCTGCCAAACAAAAAAAGAGAAAAAAATGAATCTTTTAATTAAATTCATTAACGTCTTTAAAGAAAGAGATTTGCACCTACGACTTTGAATGAAATGCAAATGATCAAATTGAAATATTTAACATCTAACGTTATTTGTTTTTAATGAACCTTTTAATCCACCCCCCCCCCTTTCATCATAACCTTGCAAAGAAAAAGAAGAATAGACGTCTAATTTTAATCGCCTAAAAAAAAGAGAAAAAGAAGAGCAAACGACTTAAAATTATTCCCTTTCACTATTCATTTCATTTGAAAATAAAAAACGAGAGGAGGAATTTTTTTATATTTTTTTTTTTAAATAAAGATAAAAAGAAATTTGGATTTGTTTAAATCGTTTTTTGAATTGATAAAATTATTGGTTGCGTTTTCGTTTTAAAAAGATTTTTTTTTTTTTTAATTTTAGACTAATTCGGATTGATTGTGATATGAAGAGCCCGGATGTTCATGCACAATCAAATCTTAAAATATGCATGCATTAATACAGGGCCGGATCTAGGGGGGGGGGCAGTGGGTGCGTGTGCCCGAGGCGGCAGATATCAGGGGGCGGCAATTAAAGAAAGATTTACAAAAAAAAAAAGGTAAAATGATATGAATTTTGTATAGAAAATTTTGAGAGGGCGGCAAATTAAATTTTGCCCCCCCCCCTAAAAAATCTCGTAGTTCCGGCTCTACATTAATACACCTTAAAATGACCAAATATGCACTATGAAGTGAAAATACAGTAAAAATATGCTCTATCAGAAATTGAGTCGCATTTTATATTTTTAACTTTCTCTTACCTATATAAATGGTTAATATATGATTCGTCCACTTCCAAAAGTGTCTAGTTGCATCGGGAACATCAGGAAACGAGAAAAACGTGTATTTTATTAAACTCAAGAGTTAATTTATGACTGTTTTGTTTATAAAATCTGTAAATAAATTAGAAACACAATTTACAAGGTCTTAGGTTGGTATTATTTTCTATATAGCAGTAATAAATTGTTTTAATATTTAACTTGGCACTTTTGGAAAAGTTTTTTGCAATTAACGAGTTTTGGCACTGTAGATGCAAATGGTCAGTATCAATCAACATAGCAAAACAAAAAAGAAAATTCCATAAAAGTAGCAGGTTAGCCAACAATAATCATTATTAAAAAGTCTAGAAATATAGGTCTGCACTATAAAAATGTCACCCAGTTTACCAAAATATACAATTTTGTTATAATTATAATCAAATACAATCAAATTTCCATTGTTTGGCCCGTGCAATCTGCCAGTGGGTGATGAAAAACAAATATTGTCATTAAACTTCCCTTTTTTTTGTCAAAACCGAAACATCAGTCCCAAGAAAAAAATTTCCTTTTGAAATAAATTTAATTTAAACTTTGAAAGTCGCCATCTTAGATGTTAGCAAGCAGATAGTTTTGGAACAGTATTTGTTTGTTTGCAACAAGACAGTTTTTGAAATGGAATGAAATGCAACTAGGCCCGGTTTGAATTTGTACTCGATTTTCAGTATTTATTTTAAATAGGATTTACCAACTTTTCCACTGAAAAACTATTTTAAAGTGTATATTTCAGTCATTGGCAAAGCCAGAAATTTTTGATGGGGGGGGGGGGGCTCAAGAAAATTTTTTCAAAAATTTAAGATTATTTTAGGGTATATATAAATCATTTTGGTTTTTTTTTTTAGCTAGAGTAAATTATATAATATTTTACTTTCTCTTACCCTATATGAAATATAATTTGTATTATAGACCTTAAATATCTAGTCATGGCTTGGGTCCCATGGGGGGAGGGAGTTGAACCCCCCCCTGGCTAAGCCTATGATTTCAGTTGTGCGAAAAACATGAAATTAAAATCTCAACTATTCAAATTTTTGTCAATTATGCACTTTTGGAAATGGACGACTCATATAGAGAGAAGTATTGGATTCATGTCAAAAATTCGATATCGAGATTTTGATGGATCTTCACGTTTTGAGATCCCAAGTGGTTTCCCCGACATGGGTCTGTCTGTGTGTGTCTGTGAACAAAATATCTCAACAACGATAAGAGCTAGAAGGCTGAAATTTTATATTTAAGTTAGACACCCCCCTGGCACCTGACACGAAGTCTTTAAACAAAATCGACCAAACTAGTACTTTACTGATGTATTTTTTCAGTTTTTGATTGAAAAATTTTAATTAAAATTCACAAATCAATTATTTTTTAGATACTCTTTAAAATGTATATTCCCATTTTTCCATTGAAATCTTTTGAAGCACACTTTACTCTTGTACTTCATAGGAAAGATAGGAGAAATAACTTAACAAATGCATCTCTTACAACGTAGCGATGAGACAAATCTGTAAGCGAATTTTTTTTTTTTTTTTTAATAAAATTTTTATTAAATAAAAATCAAGTTTTTTTTTTAATTCTCTTACACACAGACACACACAAAATGTTCTCAAATGAAAAGTTGCTTTTTATTTATTTATTTCAATCTTCCCCTTCCTTTCTCTAGATAGACATTTTTCTCATTGTATTTTATATATTATGGTATGTGTCCAACGCCAACCCCCCCGTTTACGTCATGTCAATCCATCTCTATTCTTCTTTTTCCTCTTCCTAAATCCCCGTTTGCCACTCTCCTTAAAAAAAAAAAAAAAAAAGAAAAAAGGCAAGAGAATAGCCACGACGACAAGGACGATCCTAAAGAGAAGAAAGAGATGTAGGCTACAATGTACATACGAGATATAGAGATATCTATAAAAATGAAAAGAAAAGAAGGAATTCTTTTATTAAAAAAAAAAAAAAGATAAGAGGAAGATGATTAAGAAAAAATCAAAAAATCATAAATTATATTAATTTGATTCTGATTTTTTCTTGTTGCTTTGCTTTCTTATCAAAAAAGATATAGGTCTATATTAAATTGTTTTGGGGGCTCGTTGGTGTAGCGGGCTAGGCTGTCAGCTTCTACAAAAAAGATCCGTGTTCAAATCCAAGGCGAGCGAGATTTTTTCAGTAAATAAAAATATTTATTTAAAATAAACAAATTTTCAAGCAAGCCCTGGATTGGAATATAGGATCCCACTATAATAGTCCCCTGCATGGGGGGGGGGACAGCTCTATGGAAAGATTGTTTATAAATTTCCTTTAGTTATATGATAAGTGTCTAGATCAGCGTTTCCCAACCTTTTGAAGTCCACGGCACCCCAAAGGCGCGTTGGGAATAATATTACACACTAGCGGCACCCTTCCTTTTTTTCCCTTATCAAAAAGAAATTTTTTCCGCCCTGGGGCAAATTTTTTTCCCTTACGTGAAAATCATTTGACCCTTTTTTTGGCAAATCTTAATTTTTTCCGACATCTTCTTTTGACTGCATTCTACGTAACATATAAAGATTAAAAAATTAATCATGACCAGAAGATAAATTTTGCCGCTACCATTTTAATCATTTGACCTTTTTTTTGGCAATACTTTATTTTTTCCGGCTCTTTATTTTTATTTTTTTTTCATCTAAATATCTCTCGGCACCCCTTAGGCATTCTCGAGGCACCCTTGGGTGCCGGGGCACACCGGTTGGGAACCACTGGTCTAGATGGCAATACTAGGCTGTTTTCCTACAAAAGACATGTTACGCTGTCAGTGGCTCAAAAATCTGGATATAAATTAATTAATTTTTTTAAACTAATAAATTACTTTTAATTATAAATTTTCTACAATTTATAAATGACCTTTTGTTAAAAAAAAAAATTTAATAGTACTACGTGCCATTTAAGTAGCTTAAAAAAGCTTGACAAAATCATAAAGCAAAGTGGCCGACGCAGTCAATATGACAGCAAGTGAAATGCAATAAACTTGAATTCAAATCTCTCTGGGGGCGAGTTTTTTTTTCCCCTCTTACTGTTAGTTCCATGACAAACGTATAGATGGCCCTAAACTTATAAACAATTTTCAACCTGGAGCTGTCCAATCTTGATTGTGTTTGATCTGTGGCCCCCTGGCAACTCTACGAGGAGAGGGAGTTATGTGACATCCCGTTCTGTGGAAGGGGCGTAAAGGAGGTTCCCTCTCAGTGATGCATTCTTCGAAAGGAGTCAGTGCTGAGGGAGTCCCTCCTCAACTAGGACATCCTTCCAGGCATAGAAGAGGTTGGATAAAAGGAACCAGAAATAAGGATTAGTTCACTAGCTAGAAATGAACTCAGGAGGAGTTAGAGATAGTGTAGAGAGACGAAAAGCCAAGGATGTTTATTTCTATTTTATTTAACAAAACATAACATATATCAAATACAAAAACAAACGATATCCAAAACAAACAAGAGAACTATCACACAACACATCTTCTCTTCTCTTAACATTGGAATATCTTCACCGGTACCACTTCTCTTCCGTACCTAGTTATATAATTAGAATTTCTTTGAGACTCTCTTTCATCATCCATTTCATTTCTCGTTGGAGTGTTTTCTTCTCTTTCCTTTCTCAAAACGTCTTCACCTTCATTCTCATTCACCTTCATTCTCATCTCTCTCACTTTCATCTTCGACATATAAATCAGTAGAATCTGTAGAATTTTCTCGAAAATTATCCACTGGAATTAAAAAAAATCTATTTCTTCTTATTTTTTTATCATTTGTTTCGATTAAATATGATCGAGGTTCAGGCCCTCTTTCAATCACCTTTCCATACCTTCTAAGATCCGTTATCCATACATTCTGTCCCTCACTCAATTCTGGCAATTCCTTAGTTCTGTGCCTTTTATTGTACAGATAGGAAATGATGTAACTTCACGGGGGTGCCGGTAGATGGCTACGGCCAGTTGGGTTTGAGGTGTGTGTCTTCGTGCACGTAAGCACCTCGGGTAAATAAACGGGGATCCCGATAGGAATTTCAAATATTAATAATTAAATTGTTTGGTTCTGTAGTGGCCACATCACATTTCTTTTTTTTTTATTTGAAAGTTAATAACAAAAAAAAAAACTAAATTAGAAAAAAATAAAGTCAGAAAGGGAATTAGAATTAAATTAGAATAAGCCAGTGAAAATATAATTCATTATCAACTTAGTTATTTTTGTTAGACTAAAATAAGCAGAGAGAGAGAGCGGGAGAGAGAAAAATAACGTTGAATCTCTCTTCTCCCTCTCGTATTTTTTTCTTTTTTTTGCACGTAGGGAATTGACAAAAAAAAAAAAAAAATCTACCTTCTCTTGGGAAAAGATTCAAATAAAAAGAGAGAGAGAAAACTAGCAGCTGTATAAATTAGTCACAAAGTTCGAATTGAGGAGGGGGGGGGGGGATCACAAAGCGAGTCCTTATCATATGATTTGATTAGAATTTATTTAATAGATTAGATTTGATTTATTGATTCCAAATTAGCCTTTGACTTACTTGGTCTTCAGGCTGTAGGCTCTTTGTTACTTTTTGAATACATTTTATTTAACAGTTTTCCTACAGTTACAAAAACAAGTGTAAGAGGAAGTTGTGAGCTGAGCGAGCAGTGACCCCAGATTTTTAAAAATATTATTGGTTCTATTCTCTGTAAAAATTCAAGTTGTATTTTGAATGAATTTTCGCCCTCGGGCCTTGGTGTAATGGTTAGAGTCAATGGTTCGCATCCCGTCTCAGGCGACAAAATTTATTTCAATTGAATTGGATACCAATCAATTTAAATAAATAGGAATGGGGTATAAATGGCCTCCGATGCCGAAAAAGACCTTAAAACTAATTTAAAAAAATATATATATATATCCATATGACAAAGTTAAATTTCAAAAACTTCACTGTTAAGATACATATATATAATAATAATATATAATATATAATAATTTTATTTTGATTCCTTCCCTCCCCTGTTTGGGGTTTGGTATACATTTTTCTTTAAATCAATATTATTACATTTGTACATTTAAATTCAATTTACAGATTTTTTGACATAGTAGGTTAGGTTAGGTTAGGTTGAAGTGGCCGTTCCCAGAGAGGGAACACACTTAGGCCAATTAGGCCCTTTGTGATACCACGGTGGGGCTATCCCCCTACCTACCCTAAGAGGAGACTTCGGCAGGATGTTTGAATTATTTGCCGCAAGCTGGATTCGAACCCGAGCCGTGTTGAGACTTCGGACTCCGTAATCCTAAGCTTAGCCGGCTTAGCCATTGCCTCCTCTTTTGACATAGTAAATTTTGTTTTAATTTCATTGGCTTTAGGCTTTCTTCAGTTCTTTTATAAGATTCCAGAGCTCACACCACTTTTTATCTGGTCCTTTATTCCAGTGACTTGAGAGTTTTTCTTCATCTGCTATCTCTGTCCTCTTTTCCTCCAGCCATCCCCGCCATTCTTCACTCATCCCCTCTCTCAGTACTTCGCATTCTAGGAAGTGGAGCACTGATTCTTCTTCCTTGTCGCAGAAGCTACATCTTGTGTTTGCCCCATATTTTATGATGTCGTTTCCGCATCTTAATCTAGCCCATATTGTTTTGTTTTTTTCTGGTATTCTTTCATCTAATAGATAACTTTCAGTTCCGAGGGTCTTTTTTAGGTATCTGTAGGTGGTGTTGTAGGTGGAGTTATCTATTTTTGTCCATGTCTGTTGGATCTCAGTGTCCAACTTTGTTCTTAGTATTTCGGAGCATCTTGTCAATATATGGGTAATGTTATTTTCATTTTGGATTGTGTCTTCTATTATGTTAGGTCTTCCTCCCTCTCTACCAATCCTCTCCACTTCCTCCATCCATCTTGTAATTTCTCCATTTCCTCTTCTTCTTATCAGCTCTTTAAGACATCTTTTTGGCCATCTCTCTTCTGTCATCCCGATTATTCGCAGGTTCAGTTTTAGTCTTTTTCTTGCCAGCTCGTTCGCCCAGGTTCCTCTTCCAAGTTCCATTCTCCAAATGTACCCTGGTGTATTTCTCTGGAGGCCTAGGTTCCACTTCATGAATGTGCTGTGTATCACTTCTATCTTCTCTTCGTTCTTGTTTCCCCATACTTCCGCTCCGTAAAATACCGCAGAAGTGACAAACGTGTCGAACAGCTGTAATTTTTTGTCTAACTTCTTCAGGTGGCTCCTCTTAATTACTCCCCACACTGTTAAGATACATTTGTAGGGGATGATATCGTTGATCCAGTACAAGGCCGGTATAACTCATTTTTAGGAGAGTTGATTAAAGTTTCTGCTTTTCCTTTTCGTTGCCTGCGTTATCCGATTGCTGAAATTTTGTACGAATCATCACAGTTATAGAACTCTCCTATAAATTTAATCGATACCATTATTATTTTTTCTTCAGTAATTTATGGGCCAAACTCCAAGATGATCCTTTCTTGCACCGAAATATTTCAGGTTTTTAAAAGAGATGACTCTTGCACGGTCCCCGCTACACACATATTATTGCTTCTATTCTATGTAATTTTCTCCCTCGGCCTTGGAGTAATGCTTAGGGTGATGGCCATTTGTGCCATAGGTCAAGGGTTCGTATCCCGTCCCAGGCGACAAAATTTATTTCAATTGAATTGGATACCAATCAATCCAAGATGGCTCACACACGAGTTCAATCTAGGAGTGGTAGATCCACTAAGTTGGTTGAGATAAGCACTTGCACAAAGATAGTAGAGGCAATTTGAAGATAATTTGTGCAAAAAATCCAAAATTGCATTTTTTGAGTTAGACCGGTCTTGAACTGGGTCTACGATATAGCCTACTCTAATTAAATGAATGAATGAAAAATTTATTTGTTCTGAGAACAGTTGTTCTCTTTGAACATTTTACAATAATTAATTTTTTCCATGTTTTTTTTTCCATAAACACAATACTTATACAGCAATGCAACACCATTAAATAATTAATTAAAACAAAATAGCCCTCGGGGCCTGGCGTAGAGGTTAGCGTGCTAACCTCGTATACCAAACGTCGCGGGTTCGGACCCCAGGCAGTCCGATGATTTTATTTAAGCCAATTGGATACCAAATGGCTTAAATAAGAATGCCTGGAGCCCAATATAGATAAAATTCATAAATAACGGTTATCGTAAAAGTCTTATATGGCCTAAGTTGCCGAAAAAGACTGTGTGAATGTGAGTGTGAATGAGGAAAAAGTGTGAATCTTTAAAAAAAAAAAAAAAAAAAATATATAATTTGTTAGCATATAAATAATAAAAAATAATAAACAACAATAAATAAAAGCAACATAGTAGGAAGAAAGAAAAGAGCGTTTGCAGCTAGGTTTATTTCGTTTAATAATCACTTCAAGCCGACGTTTCGGTCAGATATACGACCATCATCAGGGCTGAAGCGTGTCAACAAAATTCCTCAGAATGTCGAATGGCACAATTGAGTAAAATATTTTTTGCCATTTTATAAGGACCATCAGGCTATGCGAGTCAAGGTTAGATCTAACCTAAAATGGCAAAAAATATTTTACTCAATTGTGCCATTCGACATTCTGAGGAATTTTGTTGACACGCTTCAGCCCTGATGATGGTCGTATATCTGACCGAAACGTCTGCTTGAAGTGATTATTAAACGAAATAAACCTAGCTGCAAACGCTCTTTTCTTTCTTCCTTACTACGAGATCTACTCAGCTATCCACCTCACTTTAATATAAAAGCAACATTACATGACACCTGCTATCGCACTCACTCAACACTTCTGCCTTTGCACTCCGTATTTCGTTTATTAAAGCCTACGGGCCGAAACGACCATCTTCAGAGCTTAAGTGTGTCAACAAAACTCCTCAAAAAGTTGAATGTTACAATTGGGTAAAAGGTTTTCTTGCCATTAAACAAGGACCAAAGACTATGCGAATCAAGGCTAGATTTTATAAAATCTCATATTAGGAAAAATTTAAAATTTATCTAATTTCTTAAGATGAAGGCTGAAATTCAGATATAAACTCAGAATTTTCATAAAGTAATCCAATACACTAATTTTAGAGGTAAAAAATGTAATAAAACGGGGATAGGGGGGAGGAGAGAAATTACAATTACCACCACCTCGCCTATCCTTTTAATTGGAGATAGATAATTTATCATATTCAGGATATTGTTGTTGTTGTTGAGTGGCTTTTTGTACTAGTCGTGGTTGCCTTCCATTTATAATAAAAAAAAGGCCGTTCAGCTTTCTTGTGACGTAGCATGCGTTCTTTCGAAACAAGCTTAAGCATGCCAACCAACTTGAAGAAGAAAAAGAAGAATAAAGAAAGAAGACACCGATTTCCACTTAAAAGTCATTTCATCTCACTTCTAACACATAAACTTGAAGATTTTTTTTTTTTTTTTTTGGTATAGAGAACAAACAAGCTATAGATACGTAATTTCATAATGACACAAAGCTTGCGTATACTTAAAGGGATTGAATCAAGAGTTTAATGAAAAAAATAAAATAAAAAAAATACTAGCTTTATTTTTCCTCAACTAACGTTTCGATCGGGAAATGGAACATTTTGAGAGTAGGAAGAAAGTCATTATTAAAGTGTCAATATAATATATACTGTAGTAGCCTATAATATAAATGTAGAGAGAGGAAGGTCCAAATTCAGGCCTTTATTTAGATCAGTGGTTTCCAAACTTTTTGTTACAACGCCTCCCTTAAAAAATATTTAATCATATGACGCCTCCCCCTCCCCCATTTTGTAAGTAATACAAAAACAAACATTTTTTATTTATATTAAGGTGGAGTAAAAAAAAAAAAATTCCAAGACATATGCAGCCAAAATTATTTCTTTTATTGTGACGTTTCGGTCACTGGTTTAGACCATCTTTAAAGCCGGAGGTGAGAATAAATGAAATTTTAATTTTCATTCAAAATTTCATTTGATTATCATTCAAAATTCCACTTAATTTTCATTCAAAACTTCATTCAACGTTTCGGCCACTGGTTTAGGCCATCTTTTGAGCCGGAAGTGAGAATAAATGAAATTTTTATTTTTATTTTACAATAAAAGAAAATAATTTTGACTGCATATGTCTTGGAATTTTTTTTTGACTCCGCCTGAAATAATACTTGCATCCACAAAGACATACGTACCTCACAATAAATTTATATAAAAATATTTTTTTTTTTATTTATTCCTATTTATAAAACTAGCAATCATTTGGAAAATTGCTTGCTAAGGTTAACATTCGCGCCTCCCCTTAGACTAGTCTGCGCCTCCCTAGGGAGGCGCGCCTCACAGTTTGAAAAACATTGATTTAGATTTTATATAATAGATGAAGTAATTTTCATAAAACGTCAAAGTTATTATATCTTAAATACTTTATTCTGCAAAGAAGAAAAAAGTTTACAGTGTTAATTTTAGGATGATATGAGATTTTAGATTTTCCAGTTGTAATGTTAGGTGGAATAGGTTCAAGAGTTAAAAAAAAAAACATTTTCTTTTTTCAGGAGATACGAAAAAAAAATTTATCTTTTGAGACAATTGATTTTCTAAAAAATAGTACCTTTCCGAAATTAACCCTGTAAAATTATACTTTGGCTCTTTCAAATTTTATAGAAAAGACTTTTTCCTTCTTATTTGCAAAATTCTTACTTATTTTGAGTGAGGCAAGTTTTGCTTTTTCAAAACCAGGGGGCCTGGCAACGGAGAAGAGCAACAAACTTTGCAGTCAAGTGAGGCGAAAGCCCGGGATTGGCGACCCCCTGAGCAATCAGCGTGGTTAATGTATGTTAAAAGGATTGAGGCAAGTTTTGCTGTTTCAATTATGTCTCGTTATGCCTAGGAGCCTGGCAACGGGAAGAGCATCTGTTGCCATAATCAATGCGGCGGTTAAGCGATTTCGAGCACGGCGAAACCTCGAGTCGGTTACTCAGCGTGTGGAACGTCTCCCAGGAGCCTTCGGTAAATTAAAAATTGAATATATTGTTATGAGTTTAAACCCCTAAATGGCTTCAGTTGCCGACAGGGAAAAATTAAAATAAAAAAAAAATGCATCTTTCCTTACAATGTCTTTTCAATTGTTTCTTTTTTTAATGTAATTTATATTTTGTAATGTTTTTTTTTTTTTAGGAGGATGTGGTCACAGGTCAACAGTCACGTATAAAATAAAAAAAAGGCAAAGTTTGCTTTCACTGCCTTTTTAAGTGGAGAAAAACAATTTATTCTCCCTGTATATATTATACCTATAGATCAAATGTCATTTAAAAAAGATACTTATTAAAAATATTTCAAAATTTAATAATTTCATTGATAAAGAGAAGTTTTTTTTTTTTTTTATTGATTCCATTTCCCTCAATTTCATATTTTGAACTGGCATAGAATATTAATGAAGAGAGTTTGTTAAAAAAAATAAGAGAGAGAGAGAGAGAGTAGATATTAAATATTCAGAAAAAAATCTAAATTTTATTTTTTTATTCTCCGAATCTTAAGCCCTCCAATTCTCCGAATCTCCAAAATTTACATATATAATTTTAAAGAGAGAGAAAGTAAATTTTCATTATTTTGTTTTTGTAATAATTCTATAAAAAACAAAAATTTTTACTTTAGTCTATCGATTCAAATTTATTCGGCCATAATGAATATTCAAAAAAAAAAAAAAAACGTAGCTATATCAAACAGTGGATTGATATTGTTTTTTTTAATTTAACATCGACAGATTATTTTATATTCTGCTCCAATGTTACGTCACATCATATTCCAAGAGTTATTTTAAAAAAAATTTTGTTCAACTTTGAGAGGCCTTTTATTATTATTATTTGAAATTCCTATCGGGATTCCCGTTTATTTGCCCGAGGTGCTTTCGTGCACGGAGACACACACCTCAAACCCAACCAGCCTCTGGCCGTAGCCATCTACTGGCACCCCGTGAAGTTCATTTCCTATCTCTAGCTCCTCCTCCTCCTGCGTTCATTTTCTAGCTAGTGAACTAATCCTTGTTTCTGGTTCCTTTTATCCAACTTCTTCTATGCTAGGGATGATGTCCTAGTTTGATGAGAGACTCCCTCCCAACTCCTATCGAGCATCACTGAGAGGGAAGCTTCTCTACGTCCCTTCCACAGGAAGGAAATAAATATTTTATGAAAAAATCCAGCACGCCCAGGGTTTGAACAGGGATCTTCTTTGTAGAAGCCAACACCCTAGCCCACTACACCAGCGAGCCCTCTTGAGAGGCCATTACTTTCGTTTTTTAAATAAGCAAATTTTAAAGGAGAGATATTTGATTTTTACCTGGTTATATGGCTTAATAATCAGATTTTAGCGGCGCAATACAAATAGGTTTTCATCAAATTTAAAAAAAATGTTAACTCCTAAGACTGTGATGACTAGAGACCGGACAAAAAAGCATAAAAAAATGGAAAAAAAAGTGCTTAAAAAAGCATAAAAAACTTGAATAAAAAGTAAATAAGCATATAAGTTGAAAAAAAGCATCTAATAAGCAATTTTTACTCATACCAATGGCGTATACAAATTTTTTTAAAGAAACTAAATTTATTCCGCCCCGCCCTGCAAAAAAATTTTTTTTTGCGGAACCAAATTTTTTCACCCTGCGGAAAAAATTTTTTTACAGGGCTATATTTTTTCACACTGCGGGGTTTTTGGAAAATTTTGGGGGGAGGGGCGCCCCCCCCCTCTTATATACATCCCTGGTGTATGCGTGTGTGAATGGGAAAAAAGTTTTTTAATAAAAAAAAAAAAAAAATTACAAATATCCGTAAAATAAGTTAAAATAAGCACGAAAGGGAAAAAAAAGCATGAAAACTCAAAAAAAGCAAAAAATGCAATCTCAATGCACTTAGATTTTCCTAATTCGTATAGAAATTAAATATCTAATGGTTGCTTATAAAATTCAGCAATAAGCATTTTGCTTAAAATTCAGTCTCTAGTGATGACATTTTCTAAGATTATTAGTCAAGTTGATTATAAAAAAAAAAAAATGTTTCAGATTTGTCTTCCCGGAGATATTTTCCTTCAAAAATGGCTAATTTTGTAAGATTTCAATATTTGGAGCTTTGATCTGGACTATTTGGTTAGACATTTTTTTTCTCTAATGACACCTCTTTTCAGGATATCAAGATTATCTTTATAGATCTATTTAAATGCCTTTTTACAGATATGCAAAACGAATTTAGATTATTAATTAGATGCTCAAATGATAAAACCAAGAGGCAGGTTAAGTTTCTAAAGCCCCATTAGTCCTAAAGAAGGGGTATGTTGAGATTTCCGAAACGTTGACTGTATAATGGAATTAAATTTTGGCCTAAATAGACCTCCAGAACAAGGGTTATTATTACAATATTTAGACCAGGTCTTTCCAAACTTCATTATCATATATAAAGCGCTAGCCTCTCATTTCCGTTGTATGTGTCTGTTTACCACTCTCTCTCTCTCTCTCGCTGATTGGCCAGAGTCAGAGGAAGCGGAGTCAGAGAGGGAAATTTAACAGTGAGCAAGAATAAATTTGAGGGCGATCGAGGGGATCCAGGGAGCGGAGCCGGAAACTGGCTTTGCCACTTGTTAAGGGATTAATTTAACAATAGTATTTTGTACAGTGAGGGACAATATTAAGTCCCACCCGTGCGTTTTCTACTTGTGATTATTTCATTGTTTTTATAAAAGAAAATGAAAATCTTTATTGGAAATTTTCTAGATTTGAACTATAAAAAATTTTCATTAAAAAATATATAATATTTTTTTAAACAACAATGAAATAATTACAAGTAGAAAACGAATGGGTGGGATTTAATATTGTCCCTCACTGTACCATCTTTGTTAAAAATCAAATTCTTTTATTCTTTTTATGTAAACACTTGCCGCCTAATTCATAAAACCTTAAACAATGTTTAAAGAGAATTTGAAAAGCATTTTAGCAAAATCTTAATTCATAAACATATTTTAGGCCTAAACACTAGTTTAAATTCCTATTTTAACTAGACAGGCGAGACCCCTTGTTTAAGCTCACTAATAAACATTTTGTAACCTCAAAATTTTCGATCACAACAACTTGACATTTGAAATAGCCTATAATATCATAGGCTTTTAATAAAAATAAACGTAAGTAAATATTCAAATGTATTATATGTTTTTTCATGAACAAATTATTAATCTTGATGAGTTAATATTTTCAGAATAATGCAAAGTATTGAAACTATAAATACAATATGGAATATTATGAATATGGCCAGGGCCGCAGACAGACTTGACGGGCCCCGGGGCTACTTATTAATACGGGACCCCCCTCCCCTCACCCATTAAGATTTTTTAGGTATGTAAAAGGCTATTGTGGCCTTCATGCCAAAAATTTTTTACACAATTTTTAAAACAGTTATACATAAGCTTAGCTTACAATATTTATTTAAATAAAAAAGTTATTTAAAAATTTTTCAAAATTTCCTAAACATAGGGTTACCATAATTTATTGAGGCCAAACCCGGACAGACGACTTCCGGGGGTGGGGTATGGAAAATCTTTTGAAAATTAGACACTGAAATCTGCGTTTTTAGCTATCCTGAGACGTGAAAAATATTACTTGCTTAGAGCTTAACGGGCCCGGTGCCCGGGTCCCCACAGGAAAAAATGAGCAAAAAATGATTTTCTTTATTGAAATTTTGAGATTTGAGCTTAAAGGGCCCGGGCATCCTCAGGAAAAAAGGCGAGTTTTTGAGCTTAAAGGGCCCGGGCTCCTTCAGGAAATAAAGAGAGTTTTTGAGCTCAAAGGGCCCGGGCCCCTTCAGGAAAAAAAAATTCAAGAAAATGATTTTTTTTAATTGAAATTTTAACTATCAAAATTATTTTTTATTAGAATTTTAAGGTTGGAGCGCATAGGGCCCGGGCTCCGGGAATATAGCCCCCCTGCCCCCCCTGTCTGCGGCCCTGAATATGGCCTATCAAATAGATAAAAGGATTATGCCTGGGAGAAAATTATTTAAAAAAAGAAAAAATCGTTTAAGATCTTAAAATCTGTTACTATTATTAGTTACAATACATTTGAGTTTCAATATTTGATAGGAATTCATACATATTTAATTGATTGATTGATATTAGGGTCCGACCGAAACAAGATTTTCAGCCGAAACCGAAACCGAAACCGAATATTCGGCCTCAACCTTAGTTTCGGCCGAAACCGTAACCGAAACCGAAACTTGTATTTCCTATAAAAATTTTTTCATTTTACCTTTTTTTTTTTTTTTGAATTTTTTTCCCTCCCGTGAAAATCATTTTACCTTTTTTTTAGGGAGACTAAAATTTTTTTCTCCCTCAAGTGCAAATTATTTGACCTTTTTTTTTTTTTTGCATGCGAGTCTCATCCCATTTTTTTTCAGACTCTGGTTTCGGCCGGCCGAAAGGTTCGGCCACTTTTTGGCCGAAACCGAAACTACGGCCGAAACCATGATTTTTGGCCGAAACTGGCCGAAACCGTAACCGAAACCGAATATTCGGTCGGTTCCTAATTGATATTTGATATTTAAACATATTTAATTTTCATTAAATCAAACTTAAGAAATTATACAATTGTATTTTTATTTAGCTTATTTTTATGGCTTTTAATTGATTTAAATTCCTTTCAGTTCCTTTGGAGAATGCATTGAAACTGAAAAAAGGGGTGTGCTTATTAGTATCTAGTCCAAATGGAATTAAATGATTTATTGAAAAAGTAATATTTTGAAAAAACTAACCTCTGACATTTATATTTATTTTCATTTTGTCTGTTTTTCTTTACTCGCGTTCAAATCTGTTTTTTATTTTGTTTTAATTTAAAGACAAGTAATTGCTGAAATAAATTTTTTTTTATTAAAATAAACCAAAAGCAGTGGCTATGGCAAAAATATTTATCTTTTCTTACTCAGTCAAATTTTGGCTTCTTTTTCTTATTTTTCATAATATTAAATTATTCTTATTTTTCCATATTCATTTAAATGACAATAATGTTGATTTGTCCAATTATTTGTATTAATTCTATAAGGATCTTATTAAAAACGGTCAAAACAAATTAGTTTGACATATAAATATATTTCTCAATCTCCGCCAGATGTCAGCTTAATGCAACGAATTTTGCAAAATGACGTAGGTTTTTGCCATGTTGCCAAACTTAATATTCTTAAATTTCATATTAGTTAATATACAGTTTAAATGTGTTTATGAATAGAAAGTTTGCTTAAATACATATTATCGTTTAACAATTGACTAGTTAAAAAGCTTTTCAAATACTCTTTTATGAATTAGGCGGTTGGTGTCTAACTTCATGGGCCTGATTGGACATCAGACGGATCTTTCACCAATTAAATACGTAATATTCGAATTGCGCGCGTCGCCTGCCTTCCACGGAATATCAAATTTCTAGACGTTTTTAAATTCCCCATTTTAAAGCAGTTAGTAATTAACATTTCTGATTTGTCCACATTGTTTTGAAAGAACAAGTTTGCATTCCCTCTCTCGTTTTAGGGATTAAATTCCCTCCACGCAAGAGAAGGATGAAGAGGAAGAATGTTGTTTGCTGCTGCTGGCTTCTCTCTCTCTCTCTGTCTTCAGTATTTCAATAAAGTCTCGTCTAACAAACTTGTACAAGACAAGAGTTAACAATGTGAATGTAACTACGGGAGGGACAATGGTAGTGGACATTTAGAAACTCAGAAACAGAAATGGAAACTAAAGGAGGAGGGAGAGGCAACTTGTAGAAAAGAATTCATTCATTTTCTATCACTTGCATCCAATTTCTTGAGATTCAACTATCATTGTTGTTCTTATTTTAATTTTTTTACTTTCTCTTATCTCTATATGGACCCTATTAAGCATTAGTGTGTCAAGCGCCAAAAAATTAAAAATTGGGAATATTGTTTCAAATGCTATAATTAATAGTATTTTTTTTATGAAATATGTCCTAAAAAAATTTATATATAATGTTACTTGCACAATTGACAAAAAATTATATGGACCCTGTTATGCAATGGTGTGTCAAAGACCAAAAAATTCAAAATTGAGTTAAGCACGGAATATTGTTTCAAATGCTTTAATTAATAGTATTTTTTATGAAATATGCCCTAAAAAAATTTATATTTAATGTTACTTGCACAATTGACAAGAACAATTATATATAATCCAATGTAAACAAAAAACTTTAATGTTAATTTACTCAAATCTCGGTAGTTGGCCCTTGACACATTAATGCGTAACAGAGTCCATTTATGTTAATATATAGAATATATATAGAAGTATTTTTTTTTTAGTTAAAAAAAACATTCACACTTTTTCTCATTCACACTCACACTCACACACACATTCACATAGTCTTTTCGGCAACTCAGGCCATATAAGACTTTTTACGATAGCCCTATCCGTTATTTATAAATATACATATATGGGGTCCAGGCATTCTTATTTAATCCATTTGGTATCCAATTGGCTTAAATAAAATCATCGGACTGCCTGGGGTCCGAACCCGCGACGTTTGGTATATGAGGTTAGCACGCTAACCTCTACACCAAGCCCCGAGGGCGGGAGAAAGTATTGGTTTCATGTCAAAAATTCGATGTCGAAATTGAGGTCTCATGAGTTCAAAAAAGTGGTTTTCGCGACATTGTCTGTCTGCCTGTCTGTGTGTGTGTGTGTTCAATTTAAAGCATGAAGGAATTGAGCTACGAGGTTGAAATTTTATATTTAAGTTTTGTACCCTCCTGGACCGTGAAAATAAGCTTTTAAACAAAATCGACCAAAGAATACTAGTACTTTACTGATACACTTTTTTTCCATTTTCTCAAAATTGGCTCCAACGATTTTGATTAAAATGCAAAAATCAATTATTTTTTAGATGCTCTTTAAAATTTATATTCTCATTTTGCCATTGAAGGCTTCTGAAGATCATTTTACTCTTGTATTTCATAGGGAAGATAGGAGAAATGGTTGCGGAAATTTAATATATGTCGACACGAAAAATCTGGTGGGACAAGCTTATATTTAACAAATGCAGGTGGTCAGAGTTATTTGACTTAAGCAGACGCATGATCACCAAAAATTAGAAACTTATCTCATGTTCAGCTGGCTAGCCATGGAAAATAAATTATAAACAGAACATAACTTTCCTTACCGAAGTTAAGAGAAAGTTATGTGCCTTGCGCCAGTCACACCAGATTTTTTTCTTTTCCAAACCATTATTTAATTTTATTCAATCATAAAAAAATAACGTATTATTAAAATATTAATTGTTTTTAAGGAGAACGTGGTTCGCAAGATAATAAATAAATTGTTTTTATTTAATTTCTTCTTGAGTATTTTTATTTTTATTTTCTGAAGGATTGGTAATAGTTCTCTAGTTTTGATTCTGTTCCTAATTTTCCAAATATCCCTCCTAATAGTTTACTACATTCACATTGTTAACTTTGTCTCTTGCCAAACAAAATATTTAAAGTAAAAATGAGATTATGAAAAACCATTTGAATAAAAAAAAAAAAAAAATTACACGTACATGATCAAAATCAGATCAAGTATAATGTTAGATCTATACTACTAATCCAAAAGGCCCAGATTGTCTTTCATCTCATTTTAAGCGCTTGTTTGAAGTGCATGAAAATATTTTGTGTGAATATGAAGGCAAAAATTATTTCTTATGACGTCAACAGTCAGAGAAAATTAATTAAAAGATCTAATAATAAAATAAAAGGAGAGAAAGAGATAATCTGTTGAATCTTGAATTGTTCGAAAGATTATATAAAAGAAGTCAACATAAAAGATATATTTTTTTTTAATTAAAAATTTAATTTATTGATCTTTTATGCAAGCGGAGGAGGGAGAGAGGAATGTGTTATCAAAGCGAATAGCTAAATGTTTTTTAAATACGAGAGCAGGTCAATAAGTCCGTGACTTTGAATTTCCCGCCTCTTAACTGAAATGGCAACACTGCTCCTGTCAGCAGGCAACTATCAGCTGACTCCTGTAGAAATTTGAACCAGCTGGGTATTTTAGTTTTTGTTTGACATCCATTAATAGCAGACTACCTCGTGATTTGAGAAGAAAATAAAAAAAAAGTGAATTTAGTGTGCTCCATGGCAAAATCCACGAATTGCTCCCTCATCCGCCCTATCCTCCGGATTTCCGAGTGACTATTTCTTGTTTCCAAACCTGAAAAAATGGCTCGGCGGAAAGAGATTTGACTCCAACGATGATTTTGATGTCCTCGACAAATCTTATTTTTGGAAGGTTTGTACCTTCTCCACAGCTGAAGCTGTCTTCAGAAGATGGTCCAAACCAAGGGCCGAAACATTAGTAGTGGATGAGACTGATATATTTATTAAAGCTTTTGTGGTTTGAAATATTATTATTAGGGGAATTTTTAATCATAGACCACATTTTTGTATTAAATATTTAATAAAAATATATAAATACTGTACAACGTTTCTACTGCTTATTCTGCAGCCGTTATCAAGTACTGTGCACTTGCTCCGACTCAAGTGAACCAACTGTCATATCCATTACGTGCCTTTTTATATACAGCGACGTCAGCGCCATCTGTCGGCATTTATGTGAAGTGTAAGCAATTTTTATATTTTGAATTTGCCTCCCAACCCTTGGCATGATGTTTAAGATAAATATTATGTCAAGGGATTATTATAATAGTTCATACATTGGCAACCCTGACTACGAGAGTGCTTCGGGCTGGCTTGCTGAACGGCGCCAGCAATTCATTATGTATTATGTTCTCGTAGGAGAAGGTTATGCCTAAACACATTATTTATGTTTATGGATGTGTTTAGGAGTCCCTTTTTATGTTTTATGTTTATTATTGTTTTATGTTATTATGTTTTATGTTTATGTTTTGTATATACTTCTATCCCACTTGTAAATATATTTGTATATAGAAGAATAATTATCTTATTAAACTTTCTACTACCTCATCCGTTTTGCCGACCAGACACCAAAGCGGTTTATTTCAAAAAATAAATCGCCTACAGAAGTTAGATTCAAATTTTCCCGCTATTTTTACTTATTTCCGTGAAGTTAGTCACAATTAACAAAGCAAGTGTTTACATAAAAAGCATGATGTTACAATAAGTTTCTTGAATTTGTAACATCATGCATTTTATGTAAACACTTGCTTTGATAATTGTGACTAACTTCATGGAAATGAGTAAAAATATCGGAATAAATTTGAATCTAACTTCACAGAAATGCCGACAGATGGCGCTGACGCGGCTGTATAATAAAAAGGCACGTAACGGAGTTACGTTAGTTAGTCACTTGAGTCGGAGAAAGTGCACAGTACTTGATAACGGCTGCAGAATAAGCAGTCAAAACGTTGTACAGTATTTATATATTTTTAATAAATATTTAATACAAAAATGTGGTCTATGATTAAAAATTCCCCTAATAATGAGACTGATATAATAAAGAAATTTCGTTTGTTGTATATTTCTTAACATTACACATCTCTTCTTTATTGCCATACATAAAAAATATTATTCTTCTATGTCAAAATGACATAAATAATAAAAAAATTAGATTCATTTTACAATTTTTTTTAGCATCTAATTTTATATTTAAAAAAAAAAATAAATTACAGATATGGATTTTAATGATCTTTTGTTGTCTGTTGTCATCAGCAGAATTATTAGGTGGACATACATGTCCACTAGAGAGCAATAGAGAGTGTGTGAACTGAACGTGCGATCCAATCCCCCCCCCCTTAATACACTCAGACAAGACAATAGAGCTCTAATTAGAACAGGGAGAGAGAGAGAGAGAGAGCTGCACCAAATGACTCTAAATCAATCAACGAGCATATTAAAACGAAGCCTCCTCACCTCTTATATATGTCAAAACAACACGCAAACACAGGTACGGCGTCTATATTCTAATGTTTCGTTAAATAAATTGAATTCTCAAATTTTCAACGGTCAAATGAGAGGGATATTTGTAAATTTAAACTTTAAAATTACTGGTGTGACTGCAATGTTCTATCATATCAAATTATAATCGGTGTGGTTTTTCGCGACATGGTCTGTGTGTCTGCCTGCGTCTATCTGGGTTCAATTATTTTTTAGATGCTCTTTCAAATGTATATTCTCATTTTACCTTTGAAATCTTTTGAAGACCACTCTACTCTTGTATTTCATAGGAAAGATAGGAGAAATGGTTGCCATGGTAACAAAATATAAATATCTTCCCACAAAAAAAAAAAACATCTTGAATTCTAATATATCGGCGGAAACTAAATAATATAAGTTGACACAAAAATCACAACTTTCGATTACCAAAGGTAAGAGAAAGTTGTGTGCTGTGCGACAGTCACAGTCACACCAGATTGTTTTTTTGAGGCTCTCGCTGTATAGTAAGTAGACAGTCCTCATCGATTTATATCCTTGACTGAGAGTAATTCAAATTTGATCAGCTTTAAACAAGACACACAAAAATCTAATTACAAATGATATTTGAGTCAAATCAAAAAAAAAAGCTCATTAATTATAAAATAATAATACATAATAGAAATAAAAAAAATGTCATTTATAATTTGACAAATGATGTTAATGGAAATTATCGTAATGATTGGATCAAATGTGCAAAGGGAGGGAGGGAGGGGGTGGATTATTTTAAACAAGATTTTATTTTTTTTATATTTAACATGTTCTATAAATCAATTTTGAGAAATAATAATTGTAGCTACCCCCCGGGGACCAATCAATATAAGGTAGCGCTCTCGGCGGCCCTGGTAGGTGATACGTAGAGCAACTGGTTGTTGTGGGGGGAAAAAAGAAATCAATCTTCGTGTGGGAATTATCAAAGAAAGAAAGAAAGGAGAATGGGCATGTCAATAAAGAAAGAGAGAGAGATCCCTAGGGATATTCCCCTTTTGTCATCTAATTCACCTCCATCATCACATTCAATAGAAATCAACGCCTATTTATTTTATTTTTATCTAAACAATAATAATCATTTCATCTTAAATTTTTTTTTTTTTTAACTAAGATTTTTAGAGAAGGTCCAAATAAGGGCTAGGTATCCTTGCTAGTTATTTCTAAACTGTAAAGTGTGCAATATAGATAGTTTTAGCGTCAAAAAGTTTCTGTTTTGAACTTTTCTACGAAACCGGTTTCCATATAAAAAAATCTGGTGTGACTGTGACTGTCGCACAGCACACAACTTTCTCTTACCTTTGGTAATCGAAAGTTGTGTTCTGTGCTTGCCACACCAGATTTTTCGTGTCGACATATATTTAGTTTCGGCCGATATATTAGAATTCAAGATGTAAAATTTATAAATATGAAAAATATTTATATTTTGTTACCATGCCAACCATTTCTCCTAAAATTTCAACCTCATACCTCTTCATCTTGAGATATTTTGTTCACACACACACAGACAGACCATGTCGCAAAAACCACTTTTTTGGATTCAGGGGACCTCAAAACGTGAAGATCCATCAAAATCTCGACATCGAATTTTTGACATGAATCCAATACTTTCTCTCTATATAAAGAGGTAAGAGAAAATTTGGTCTTTGTTAAGACATCCCCCATTAATAAGAGATATAGGAATAAATTAATTGATTTCCCATATGGTACAAATGGGTTTTGAGATATGAGAAGCGGATTGAGCATACAGCCAGCCACCTTGTAGATTTAAAGCGCTGTCTGTCAGCAAACTAGTCTTTGTATTATTTCTATTCACGTTTTTACTTTCTCTTAAAATATTATAATAATATTTCAGCAATATTTTATTTGCAACATTCCAAAAAAATATTGCTGCAATATTGCTACAATGTTGTAAGATAGAAAAATTCCTGCAACATTCCAGCAATATTTTGTGCTCTGTGGGTTACCTCTATATACTGTATGTCAATATAAAGAGAGGTAAAGTATTGGTTTCATGTCAAAAATTCGATGACTAGATTTTAATGGATATATACGTTTTGAGGTCTCGTGAGTTCAAAAAAGTCTGTGGGTGGGTGGTTGAGTGTCTGGGTTCAAATTAAAGCATGAAGGAATTGAGCTTGAAGGTTGAAATTTTATATTTAGGTTAGATACCCCCCCCCCTGGGACGTGACACGAAACTTTTGAATAAAATCGGCCAAAAAGTACTAGTACTTTACTGATGTACTTTTTAAGTTTTTTTTTTTTTTTTTTTTTTTTTTTCGATTTTCTCAAAATTCGCTCCAATGAATTTTTTAGATGCTCTTTATAATGAATATTCTCATTTTGCCATTGAAATCTTCTGAAGACCACTTTACTCTTGTACTTCATAGAGAAGAAAGGAGAAATGGTTGCTATGGTAACAAAATATAAATATTTTCCCATACTTTTTTTTTTTTTTTTTTAAAAACACTCACACTTTTTTCTCATTCACACTCACACTCACACACTCATTCACACAGTCTTTTCGGCAACTCAGGCCATATAAGACTTTTTACGATATCCGTTATTATTAAATATACATATATAGGGTCCAGGCATTTTATTTAAGACATTTGGTATCCAAATGGCTTAAATAAAATAATCGGACTGCCTGGGGTCCGAACCCGCGACGTTTGGTATATGAGGTTAGTACGCTAACCTCTACGCCATGCCCCGAGGGCTTTTCCCATACTTATAAATTTTACATCTTACCTCCTATACCAAACATCGCGGGTTCGGACCCAGGCAGTCCGATGATTTTATTCAAGCCATTTGGAAACCAGATGGCTTAAATAGAAATGCCTGAACCTACAATTTATATATTACTTACAACGGTTATCGTCAAAGTCTTAAATGGCCTGAGTTGCCGAAAAGACTGTGTGAATGTGTGTGAATGTGAGTGTGAATGAGAAACAAGTGTGAATGTTTTACTTCTTGAGGACACACATAAACATTCCCTCGATCATTTCTTACATCGGTTGACATAAGGTTGTTCAAGAAACGCATCACTCTCTCTTCGTTTTGTGTAAGATTTCTATTTCTATTTGCAACTCAAATCCTGTGGTGTGAGTTTATCTCACCCCCATGTAACAGTCACAAAGAGCTGATGGGAAATTGCCTGTTACAGTCTTTTTATTTTTTTCTTTCCTTCTCATCATCGAATATTATGTAAATTAAACTCCATCTCTCTCTCTCTTTCTACTTGTTAGTATTATGCTACTAGATAATAAAAGAAGAAAGATTTGATGATTAAAAACGGAAATTCTTCTCTCAAACAAATTGAGAAATTAATAGATTTCCCTAGAGGTGATTATCTTTTAATTAATTTTGATTCTAATTCGAGGTAAACTTGATTTAAACCTCTTTCTATGTGTGTGTGTGTGTGTGTGTGTGTGTTAGAGGGGGTGGTGGGTTAATAAGCAAATTTGCTGCTAATACAAATACCCTCCACTTCACTCGTTCCATGATATAATACCAATTACAGGGAGCGTTCGTTGGTACTAATAACTAAACTACCACCTACTTTAGAATAAGCGCGTTGGTTGCTAGCCTTAAATCAAGTCCTGTTTTAATCACACGGACAAGCACCAGATCCGATGTCTACCACCAAATTTCATCATCAATGAGAGGGTGGTAGCGATAATACATTAATTATCTATCTGAACATGTATGATTTTAATTAGATCCACATTTACATGACTGAAAATTAACTATAATATGAATATTATTTAGGAATATAAAAGAAATTTAAAAAAAATTGGGGTATTGGATACACTCAAACTTTTTTCCCATTCACACTCACATGTCACTTAGACTTTTTACGGTAACCGTTATTTTTATAATCCAAATGGTTTAAATAAAATCATCAGACTGCCTGGGATCCGAACCCGCGACCCTTGGTATAGAAAGCAGGCACGCTACCAACTACCTCAAGCCCGAGGGCATTTTTGGGATCATGTCTGTGTGTGAACACAATTGCTTAAAAACTAAAGTAGCCAGATCTATGAAATTTGGTATTTACTCCTTACACTAAAATTACAAATCTGTATCAACTTTTGGAGTAAGTGACGTCACCTGGAAGTAATACTTTATCAAATAAGTTTTTTCAAAAAATTTTACAAAATTGTTTTTGTGTTGTGCATTGGTGCTAATGGATTGTAAGGATTTTTTTTGCCGCCAACAGAGGATTTATAATTTCTCGTAAACTTTGTAAAATTATAATGATGTTTATTGATGTCAATTATATTATACAATGAAAGTATAATTGAGTATGGAACAAACTGAAGTTATAAAGATAAAAATAACGAGTCGTTACTAGAATGCAATCTGAAGGTATATTGTCTCTTGCTTGCTCTCTGGACCTTATATAGACCTTTTCGCTAACACGCGACGGCGATTCGGATTACCTTCGGTAATCGAAAGTTGTTTGCTGTGCTTGTCACACCAGATTTTTTGTGTCGATATATACTTAGTTTCCGCCGATATATTAGAATTCAAGATGAAAAATTTATAAACATGGGAATCTTTTGTTACCATGGCAACCATTTCTGCTATCTTCCCTAAGAAGTACAAGAGTAGAGTGTGCTTCAAACAATTTTGAGAACAAAATGAGAATATACATTTAAAAGAGCATCTAAAAAATAATTGAATTTTAATCAAAATCAAAATCAAAGTTGAACTACATCAGTAAGTAGCCTACTAGTATTTTTTGGCCGATTTTGTATAAAAGCTTATTTTCACGCTCCAGGGGAATGTCTAACTTAAATATAAAATTTCAACCTCCTAGCTCAATTCCTTTATGCTTAAAATTGAACACACACCACACACAATTCAATTCAATTTATTTGTCTGTATCTTTTACATTTTTTTTTTGACTTTGGACAACCCTTCCACGAAACTTCTCGTTTACCTGCGGGACAGTTTGTCATTAAATAATCATTTCTACATTTTGCTGTAGTATATAATTTTTAGTACAATTTTTAATTCGTGTAGATTATTTACATTTACATACAGACAGACCATGTTGCGAAAACCACTTTTTTGGATTCAGGGGACCTCAAAACGTGAAGATCCATCAAAATCTCGACTTCGAATTTTTTAAATGAATCCAGTACTTTCTCTCTATATACATATACACATATACATAGGTAAGAGAAAGTAAAAACAGTGAATAAGGTAAAATTAGCTGGTCTGATGGAAGGCTTACATAAGAAGAAATTAAATTTTATTAATTCTTCTATATCAGTGGTTCCCAACCTTTTTTGATGTGCGGCCCACTTTTTCCCCCGCAATTTTTAATGTGCGGCCCACTTTTTCCTTAAAAAAAAAAACCCTGAGGCCCAGTGTATATATATAATTTTATATAAATATATATAATTTTTATCTTTTCTTAGAAGTCCGCGGCCCAGTTCCAATCAGCTCGCGGCCCACAACTTCGGCACGGGTTGGGAACCGCTGTTCTATATTAATACAAATAGATTTATAAACAACATTTGCTTCTTTTTTTTTTTTTTTTTAATTTTTAAAACACACACACTTTTTTCTCATTCACACTCACACTACACACACACATTCACACAGTCTTTTCGGCAACTCAGGCCATTTAAGACTTTGACGATAACCGTTATTTAATAATATATGTTTATTTGGGGTCCAGGCATTCTTATTTAAGCCATTTGGTATCCAAATGGCTTAAATAAAATCATCGAACTGTCTGAGGTGCGAACCGTCGACTTTTGGTATACGAGGTTAGCACGCTAACCCCTACACCAAGCCCTGAGGGCTGCTTGTTTGTTTAACAGAATTATACTCTTTTATAAATACAAAATCTCATTTATTAATGAAAAGCAAGAAAAAAAAAAACTATTTATTGACATTTGTTTCGTTTAATTATTAGAAAATAAGAGCGAGGGAGAGATGTCGTTGTTGGTTTTATATTTTAATTAACGAAAGCTTTAAATGATAATTTGTTAAAAAAGAAAGGAAGGTGAGTGAGTGAGTGAGTGAATATTCAAATTGAAACAAGCTCTGAAACATTAATGTTGAGTGGGATGGAGGCAATATGCAAAAGACAATGAGAGAGAGCGAGAGAGAAAGAGCCGATAATAGACAGACAGACATCCCGCAAAACATGTCAAATATTTAATGAGTACTAAATGAAAACGACGACGACGACGACGACGACGACGACACGCATTCGGAATAGACAAAACGTGCACACCTCAGCAGTTAAGTCATTCATCAAAGTTAACCTTAAAACTTGCAAGAAAAATAAAAAGCTTTTCTTAAAGAAAATTTTATGAAAAAAAAAATCTAGTGTGACTAGTCGCACAACTGTCTTATTTTCGAAGTTGTGTTTTGTGCTTGTCACACCAGATTTTTTGTGCCAAAATATATTTACTTAGAATTCAAGAATTTATAAACATGGGAGAATATTTATATTTCATCTTTCCTATGAAGTACAAGAGTGAAGTGGCCCTCGGGTTTGGTGTAGTGGCTAGCGTGCTGGCCTTCTATACCAAGGGTCGAGGGGTTTGAATCCCAGACAGTCCGGTGATTTTATTTAAACCATTTGGATACCAAAGAATGCCTGGACTTCCAATAGATATATTAATTAATAACTGTTATCGTAAAGGCCTAAGTTGCCGAAAAGGCTGTGCGTTTTTTTTTTTTAAGAGTGGCGTGTGCTTTAAATAATTTCCAGGGCAAAATGAGAATATACATTTTAAAGAGCCGATTAAAAAAAGTTAAAAATTTTTTTTTTTTTTAATACTGATTCCGAATCTCTAGTTCTTTATCTTATATGATGAAATAATCCATTCATCAGTCATCATTCATCAATCCATTTTCATAATCAAAATTTTAAAAATCTAGTGTAGCTGTCGCACAGAACACAACTTTCGATTACCGAAGGTAAGAATAATAGAAAGTCTGGTTTGCTGACAGACAGCGCTTTAAATCTACAAGGTAGCTGGCTCAATCCGCTTCTCGAATCTCAAAACCCATTTGTACCTTATGGGAAATCAATTAAGTTATGCCTATATGTAAACTTCTTCTCTTATTAATGACGGGGGGGGGGTGTCTTAACACAGACCAAAAAGACACACAGCACACAACTTTCTCTTACCTTCGGTAAGACAAGCACACCAGATTTTTTGAGTCGAGATATATTTAGTTTCCGCCGATATATTAGAATTCAAGATGTAAAATTTATAAACATGGGAAAATATTTATATTTTGTTACCATGGCAACCATTTCTCCTATCTTTCCTATGAAGTACAAGAGTAAAGTGTGCTTAAGAAGATTTCAAAGGTAAAATGAGAATATACATATGAAAGAGCATCTAAAAAATAATTGATTTATGAATTTTAATCAAAATCGTTGGAGCGAATTTTGAGAAAATCGAAAAAACTGAAAAAGTACATCAGTAAAGTACTAGTACTCTTTGGTCGATTTTGATTAAAAGCTTATTTTCACGCCTCCGGGGGATGTTTAACTTAAATATAAAATTTCAACCTTCTTTCATGAAAGCGCCTGTTACATATAAATTCCGATTCTACAAGATGTTAGTGTGGTTGCCTATCTACCAGGCAATCCGATGTTTTCTAAATTATCAATTAATTTCTCCCGCCATCGGGCCTTGGTTCAATTGGATTGACAGCCAATCCAATTGAAACAAATAGAGACAGGGTCTAAATGACCTTCAATGCCGAAAATGAAATAAATATAGGGTAAGAGAAAGTAAAAAAAAAAAAAAGTAGCTTCTCCCATTGACTGCGTACACCGGATGCACGTCCACCTTAGTCATATGCCTCATATTCTCGCTTAGCTTGTTCAATGTTAATAAAAATATTACTCTGACGAAGTAAGCGACAGGTGTGTGAATAGTTAGGAACAAACAAAATAATTTTAAGGTGCGCGTCTCGGGGTGCTATTTTGGGACTTTCCAGCGGCCACAATTTTGAAGCTATCGACCTCAAATTTTTTTTAAATTAAAGCTATTTAAAATTATCTACAACTTATAGAAGCCCTTTTTTTGATTTTCGAAAAAATAAATTTATTCTTTAGATTAATCGCATTAAATAAAAGATATTTTTAAAAAATCCGCTCTATATCTTGTAGATAATTAAATTTTCATTGTGTTAAAAAATAATTAATTTTTTACCCTCTATTAATTAGCTGGAATCTTTCAAATGAAATGGAATAAATCCCTTGTATTCCTATGGGAAAAACTAACGCCATCTCTTGCCGCCTAGAGTAACTCGGTAGTCAATCGTCTTCTAACGGCTTTTCGAGACGCGCACCTTAATAATATTAAATAATCCATTTAAACGAAATAATGCATTCCATTCAACTCTTGGCAAATTATTATTATTTATTTATTTTTTTTTGAAAGGAAGAGAGGATTTCATGCAAGTGGAACATTGATTTCCTCCGCAAGGCGGAACTAAAGGAAATCAATGCATTTAAATTGTGGTGTCGGCCATAAAGCCCTTTGGGACGAGATCTCTTAATTGCCTCCAATGGGAGAGGGGGAGGGGGGAGGGGGGCAGTAAATCATCACACCTACAAGGCTCTAATGGTATTTTATCACCTGAATCTCTAATAAAATTTATTTCAACTAACTAAAAACTTTATCATCTTTCTATATCAAGGGTCGCGGGAGCGACTCGTTGCCGAGCAAGGAAAAAGCAAAGAAACTCTTAATACGTCCCACCCTGATGACGTCATGTATGAACAAATCTATTAATATTAGTAATTTTCATCCCTAATGGAATTAAACTTTTTAGGATAGATCCATTCAGATAGAAATAGATTAACGTGATAAGAATAAGTGCTACCAACATAACAAAAATAAAAATCCGAAAATTTTATAAAATTTGGTCAAATCCTATGTTCCCAATGGATACCAAACGATGTATTTACATTCTACCAAAATCCATTTAAGAGATTTAATTATTATAATTAATTGGCTATTATTTTTAAGGAGAGATAGAACCCAAAATTTTCCAATGGGTAAAATCTTAGACGTTCAGGAATTTTGAGATAACGTCAAATTCAAAGAAGAAATTAGTCTGGTGAAATACGAAACGAATGAGTGAAATTTGTCTAATAAATATGCATTTATGGTGTGTGGTTACTTACTCAATCAAGATGGGTTTTTTTTCTCTCGAGAACAAAAAGAACTCACCTGCAACAAAAGAGAAAAGAATAGGTTAAAATTATTTATTATTTTTACAAGCAATTGTTTTCAGATGATCGAAATAACAACATGGTAACCTATCTTAAAAACACACCCCCTCCCGCTCCCATTAGATCTTGGTTAGGTCCCTGAAAACAAGATCTGGATTTTCAGCAATTTTTTGAGTCAACCCAAATAGGGATTTTTTCTAGAGTCTCCATAACATCAATTCATTTAGCTTTTCACGATTATAGTTTTTAGAAATAACAAAACATTTTTTTGGCTTAAATCGTGGTTCATTTTAGCAAATAATAATACAAATAGTGTGTTATTAATTATTGAAATGAATAATTAATTGTTGAAATTAATTATTGAAATGGATAATTAATCGTTAAAATTAATTATTGAAATTAAAAATTAATCTTTAAAATTAATTATTGAAATGAATAATTGTTGAAATTAATTATTGAAATGAATAATTGTTGAAATTAATTATTGAAATGAATAATTAATCGTTAAAATTAATTATTGAAATTAATAATTAGCCTAATTGTTGAAATTAATAATACTTTTTTTGTAAAAAATTTTTTTTTGGGGGGAGGGGGTTCTTAATCCTTCAAAGTATTCTTGCAGTTGAGGTAAAAGTTGAAAATAGTTTTTTGTAATAAAAATCTTTAATTATGAATATTATTAAGTGATACTGTATAGAAAAAGTCCTGATTTTTGGAATCTGGGCACAAAAAATATAAAATAATTGATGATAAAAGTTGAAATTCGCAGGACTGTGTTATTATTATTTATTTATAAATCCAAAAGTTGTTTTAAAAAAAAAAAAAAGTAAAATTTTATTATAGAATACCAATTTTTGATTAATATACAAAAAGAGATCATTTATTTGTGAATGAAGAGACAGACTAATAATGATGATGATGATGAGGTCGTTAAGAGAGCTAAGCTTGTTCACTAATTAAATTAATAATAGATGGCTTAAAATTTAGTGACAGACATTTCAAGAAGTGAATTGCTTGCTGCTGACCTTCTCTAAATTTGCTTGACAGCAATAATACGAGCCTCATTTCCTCTCAGGCGAATGTCATTCGGTTATTAACAAGGCATCAATAATAATTGATGGATGCTCAGTGGGGGAGGATTGACTTAATATCGATGAAATTTAAATGTCAGTGCGTGGGTGTTAATTATATCAACACGAGAGAGATTGGAGTTCCTTATTAAGAAACAAAAAAAAACAAAACTATATTTATTCTGTAATAGAATTAAATATAGGTTTAATATATTTAATTCACCAATGTTCGTCTGTCCGTCTGCCAAACTCCGTTAGACCAACCTCCCGTTTAAATATCTATATATATATATATATAATAGCGGAGTGTCCGTCCGTCCTGTCACGCTCTGTTTGACCAACTTCCCGTTGGAATTTTGAAAGAAATTTTACAGTCTTATAGAGGACGTTATGGAGAGTCCAGGAAAAATACTCCGGTCCTGAAATTCTTATAACTTTTTGAGTTATTAATTCCTAAAGTTACGATTTCTCCCATAGGAAATGTATAGAGAAATATTTATGTATGGTAAACAAATCCTCAAGCAGGCACTGTATTGGAATACCTATTTTCTTTACCTAATTAAGAAAAATCTGGTGTGACTGGCGCACAGTACACAACTTTCGATTACCGAAGGTAAGAGGCGTACCGAGGCAGTTGAGGGCCTGGAGCGGCAGTAGAAGAGGGGGCCTTTATTCATTTTGTACCAGAGGTGTAAGCTTATATTGAATTTTTTTTTTTTTTGGGGGGGGGGGTGCTCATCTTTAAATATCCCTCTCCTCCATACACAAAAATATTTTTAAAATACCGTATATCCCTGAACCCCAAGGGCCCCGGGGCCTCTCAAAGAGAAATTTTCATTAAATTTTTTTTTATAAATATTTGGGGGCCTATACCGGCTCAGGAGCGGACCGCCGGGGGGGGGGGGGCGCCTCTCTCGGTACGCCACTAATACTGTGCTTGTCACATCAGATTTTTGTGTCGACATGTATTTAGTTTCCGACAGTACGGTACATTCGATTTGTCAAGACGTAAAATTTATATGTGAAAATATTTATATTTTGATACCATGGCAACCATTTCTCCTATCTTTTCTATTGAGTACAAGAGTAAAGTGGTCATCAGAAGATTTCAATCACAAAATGAGAATATACATTTTAAAGAGAATCTAAAAAATAATTGATTTTTGAATTTAAAAAAAAAAAAAATCGTTCGAGCGAATTTTGAGAAAATCGAAAAAAACTGAAAAAGTGCATCAGTAAAGTACTAGTACTTTTTGACCGATTTTGTTTACAAGCTTATTAACACGAGTTCGGAAGGTGCCTAACTTAAATATAAAATTTCAACCTCCTAGCTCATTTCCTTCCTGGTCAAAAGTGTCACACACACAGACCAATTTGTGGTACCCACTTTTTTGGACTCAGGGGTCTTCAAAACATGTATATCTCGAAATCGAATTTTTGACATGATCGCAATACTTTCTCTCTCTATATAATTTCATATAAACGTTAAGAGAAAGTAAAAATTAATTTTCATACATTTGACAAATATGTGATAACAAATTTAGATAGTTTATGATATATTTAAAAAAAACCTGGTGTGACTGGCGCACAGCACACAACTTTCTCTTACCCTTCGGTAAGAGAAAGTTGTGCACCGTGCTGGTCACACCAGATTTTTTGTGTCGAGATATATTTAGTTTCCGATAGCACCTTAGTTTCAAACTTGCATTTTAAATGTTGACTGCTTCAAATAAAGTATGGTTATTTTTCAAAATTTTAATCTCATATTTGGACATTTTATACACAATATAGATTCGTAAATAAATACAAAATTTCATAAGAATTGGAAAAAAAATTTTAAATGCCTAAAAAGTTCTAAAGGGGACCCCCTTTTGAATCGAAATTAACATACAAATCCCTATAGGAAATTAACATTGTTCCTATGCGAAGATAAGGTGGAAAGGGAATTTAAAAAGAGTAGGGAGAGACGATAATGTTTGCAAGTGAGAGAGAGACATATATGTTTTCTTTGAAACAATTAAAGACACAAATAAATTTAAAAAAAATGGGAATTTAAATAATAATTGATTTTTAATCTAATAAAAAGAAAAAGATTTAAATTCCGTTACCATGGCAACCATTTCTATCTTTCCTATGAAGAACAAGAGTAAAGTGGTCTTCAGAAGATTTCAACGGCAAAATGAGAATATACATTTTAAAGAGCATCTAAAAAATAATTGATTTTTGAATTTTAAAAAAATCCTTGGAGGGAATTTTGAGAAAATCGAAAAAAACTGAAAAAGTACATCAGTAAAGTACTAGTACTTTTTGGCCGATTTTGTTCAAAAGCTTATTTTGAGCGTGTGGGAAGGTACCTAAGTTAAATATAAAATTTCAATCCGGTAGCTCAATTCCTTCATGCTAAAAATCTGTCCACACATACAGACACACACACACACACACATACATACATACACACAGACCAATTTGCGGGACCCACTTTTTTTGGACTCAGGGGACCTCAAAACATGTATATCCATCAAAATCTCGACATCGAATTTTTGACATGATCGCAATACTTTCTCTCCTATATATTTCATATATAGGCTAAGAGAAAGTAAAAAAGGCAAGAGTAGAGAGTTTCTTTCTTGCTGAATTTATTGAATTATTTGCAATATCGGATTATCTGCAAGCGAGTTGCCGCCTGTTGACCCAAAAGCTAAATCCAAGCAATTTTTTTTCACCTCTTCCCCCTTTCCCTCTCTCTATTCATGTGATTTATTCAGCCTGTTCAGTTCTCAAACACCCTCCGCCCCTTCTAAACAGCACCCCCGAATTCTCCCCCCCTCCCCCCTGCCTCAATCGTCGGAAGTTACCTTCATATGTCGCGTCGTCGACAACGCCACCAGCATCGCCAACGCCGCCATCGTTTATGTATCTAAATTGAATCTTTCTATATTCTCTAGACTTGCCAATAACTCTTGTTTGACGGTTTTTTTTTCTCTCTCCCTCTTTAATGCTTACATTTATTTATTTATCTAGGTCATTCTTTGAAATCAGATGCATTAACAAATCATTGCTTATCTTTTTCTTTTTACAATTGATTCTGTTTTTTTTTTTTTAGTTGACAATCAAAAAATAAAATATTTTTCATCTATAATTGACAATTATTTTAATTTCATGTACAGGTACAGTGAGTGCCAAAGTAAATGCCCCAGTACATAAGATTTCTTCTTCAAGATATAATATTTATTTATTTATTTATTTACAGATTCCTTCCCTCCCCTTCCGGGGTTTGGGATTTTACATTCTAGGTCGAAAGTGTTTTACCCATTAATACATTTATATTATTCTGGCTTCTTTCTCTCTTCATATATCTTCCTCCAAAATTGGCACCATTTCTTGTTCGGCCCTCTTTTTAGCTCTCTTGCTAACTTCTCTTCGTCTTCCTCTATCTTCCGTTGCTTTTCCCGTCGCCACTCTCGCCACTCGTCGCACAGCCTCCCTCCCAGATCTTCGCAGCTGATGAGATGGAGCAGAGTCTCTTCTTTTCTTTTACAAAAGTCGCATGTCACTTGTCCATGTTTTTTTATGTCGTTTCCGCAGCGTATCCTTGTCCATGTTATTCTGTCTTTTTCATTTATTTCTTTGTTGGTCAAATAGTCTTCCATTCCCAGTGTCTTTTTTATACTTTTGTACAGGTGGTTAGTTGTCGAATTGTCGATTCTCGTCCAAGTCTGTTGCACTTCCGCGTCCCAAATTGTTTTTCTAATATCTATAAATTCTTCTTTTATTTTGTCGATAGTCCCGTCCATTTGAATGTCTGTCAGTATATGAGGTTTTCCTCCTTCTATTCCTATCTTCTGAATTTCTTCCAACCATTTAGTCGCCTGTCCGTTTTTTCCTCTTCTTAATAATTCCTTTAGACATACTTTTGGCCATCGTTCTTAGGGCATTTCAAGTATTTTCAGAATTAATTTTAGCTTATTTGTTGCTATCTCGTTCCTCCAGCTCCAGCTATCTGCTTCCATTTTCCAGATATATGTTGGCGTGTTCCTTTGTAGCCCTAAAATCCACTTCATAAACGTCAAAAAAAAATATTTTTAAAATACAGTATATCCCTGAACCCTGAGGGCTCCGGGCCCTCTCAAAGACAAATTTTCATTAATTTTTTTTAATCTAAATTTTTCCGCTTTTACCGGAGCACTGAGGGCCCGGGTCCATTTAAAGACAAATTTTCATTAAATTTCTTCGTTTTTATCTGAGCCCTGAGGGCCCAGGCCCTTTTAAAGACAAATTTTCATTAATTTTTTTTTACCTAAATTTTTCCGTTTTTACCGGAGCCCTGAGGAGATACAGTTTTTTAGCCCGGCCCGGCCCGTGGGCCCCCCAAGGTCCGGGCCCCCCCCGCATTGCGGGGTCTGCGGGGGCGTACGTTACGCCACTGATTACCGCCTAATTCATAAAAGAGCATTTAAAAAACCTTTTCTAATCAACTGTTAAAAGATAATATGTATTTTAGAAAACTTTCTATTCATAAAGACATTTAAACTGTTGATTAACTAACAATTGTAAGATGAAATTTAAGCAAATAAAGTTTGGCAACATGGCAAAAAAAAAAACCGCCATTTTCTAGAATTCGTTGCATTAAGCTGACATCTGGCGGACATTAAGAAATATAATTTCTTGAGTTGAATGGCTGTAGATATTCAAATTGGAAACAGGAACGGGAGCCTTCCCAGGAACAGCAGCCAGGATAAATAATAAAACTCTATATTTTGTTGCCGACGTTTCGGGTGCAAGTCGCACCCATCCTCAGAACAAGCAAAATTGTCATAATTTCGTACAAGTTGATCGGTACTTAAGAATAAATTCCATGTTTATACATGTATTCGTTAGTATGTACAACAAAGAAAAACTATCGCAAAGCGTTTTTACAGGCACGACATTCAAATAGCAAATGATTTAGCATCATTTGCTATTTGAATGTCGTGATTTAGCATCATTTGCTATTTGAATGTCGTGCCTGTAAAAACGCTTTGCGATAGTTTTTCTTTGTTGTACATACTAACGAATACATGTATAAACATGGAATTTATTCTTAAGTACCGATCAACTTGTACGAAATTATGACAATTTTGCTTGCCCTGAGGATGGGTGCGACTTGCACCCGAAACGTCGGCAACGAAATATAGAGTTTTATTATTTATCCTGGCTGCTGTTCCTGGGAAGGCTCCCGTTCCTGTTTCCAATTAAGAAATATATGTTACCGCCCACATGAAATCTTACCCTGAGTCAAAATTGAGTTTTTATGCTTTCTGTACAGAACACATCCTGCTGAGCAAGTCCATTTTAAGAAATTGTTTATCATTTTTTTTGTTTGGAAGATATGAAATTTGAAAATGTTATTTACTAGCCGCGACGCCCGCCTTTGCTGGCTTCGCCCATTTGGTATCCAAAGGGCTTAAATAAAAATCATCGGACTGACTGGGATCCGAACCCTCGACCCTTGGTATACAAGTCAGGCGACCAACTACGCCAAGCCCATTCTCATTCACACTCAAACTCCACACACATTCCATACACATTCACACAGTCTTTTCGGCAACTTAGGCCATTTAAGACTTTGACGATAACCGTTATATATAAGATAAAATCTATTGGGGGTCCAGCCATTTCTATTTAAGCCATTTGGTGTCCGAACCCGCAACGTTTGGTATAGGAGGTAGGCACGCGCTAAATACTACACCAAGCCCGGGGGCAAACAAAAATTATGGGTCGTTTTGATAACTTACCTACCCCAACATTAAAATAGCCTCCCTATGGGGAAATACATGGTGTTTATCCTTCAGCTATTTTAATGCTGAAGGACACACACCATGTATTTCCCCATAGGGAGGCTATTTTAACGTTGGAGTAGGTAAGTTATCAAAACGACCCATTGCTATTCCATTCCAGTGCTTGCTTGAGGTTTTGTTTACATTCATAGAATACACAAATGCAATGAATACATAAATTTTTCTCTATACATTTCCTATTGGAGAAATCGTAACTTTAAGAATTATTAACTCAAAAAGTTATAGGAATTTCGGAATGAAAATAATTTTTCTGTAATCCCGAGAAGGTCCTCTTTATGCCTATAAAATTTCATTTCAAAATTCCAACGGGAAGTTGTCTAAATAGAGAGTGACAGACGGACGGACATTAGCGAAATATATATATATATATAGATTTATTTATTATTATTATTATTTTTTTTTTTTTTTTTGAATATTCTAATTGATTTATACAAGTTAATGGGGGAGTTGTTCTATAGAAAAAGAGATTATAATAAATTTATTATAAAAAAGGAGCTTTTAAAAAAATTATTAAAAAAAAAAACAAAGTCCCGATCTCCCCTTATCGGAAAGTAAATATAATTCAATTTTCAATCTCTAATTCCATTTCATGTCTTTTTTTTTTTTAATTTATCCTCATCATCATCATCATCAACATCATCATCATCAATTAACGAAAAAAAAAATTGATTTCATTTATTTTAATTAAATAAATGATTTGAAAAGCTTTTATGCTGATAATAATAATAAAAGCACAAAATAATAATAAATGTTTCACTCTTAATTTATTTCTAATTGTAAAATCAAATAATAATTGATTAATAAACACGTGACGCGCTCACTCTCGCCACTAATCGAGTGATTTTAATAATTAATTTGATTTACATATAACATCATCATCAGAGTGGATGATTTTTATTTCATTTTTTTTATTTTTTTATTAATGATGATTATCTAGTCGAGAAATTTTAAAATTGAAGGGATTAATTTATCAATTTTTTTAACATCAACGATATTTGAGTTGAAATAAATATGTAAATTCATTTACTTATTAATAAATATTATCTATGAAGTCATATTGTAAGAGTATATAGAGAAGGACCTGCAAAAGGAACAAATAATTGTCTGAAACGTTGGCTGCTTCTTCCATGATTCCAATACTTTATATATATAAATACATATACATATAGGTAAGAGAAAGTAAAAATCTAGATTCTATGACTTATGGTGTCCGAACAATCTTAAATAAAATTAATTTTAAATAATAATAAACAGCAAAACAAAGTGGCTGTAGAATTCAATGATTAATGAAAGAGGAGGAGCCAACAAATGTATACTAAAAGAGCCAGCCATTAATAAAAATTCTCTATTAAACATACCCTGATTTCTTTCTTCTCTTCCATATATCATTTAACAATAATAATAAACGTTAACTAAAAATTTAATCCTGGCTACAAACTCCCTTACTTCATCTTCTAAAGTGTATAGAATCATTATTTAGCCACGAGCTATTAAGGTTGATCGGATAGTATCCCGTAAGTCATAATATAATCTTTTTTTTTTTTAAATAAAATTAAAAATTTGAATGCCAAAATTCCTTATTATAATTTAGTCGTGACCTATCAGAGTTTATAATTGTATTAAGTTGATAATTTAATAACCAAAAATAATAAATGAATGAATTTTGACTTGAGCAGTATTTCACGTAATATAGATCTGGCAACACTGCATTTATCAGCTGTTTATTTTAAATCTTAAAAGCCTTCAATTTTATTTTATTTAATATATTACAATGATTAATGCAAATCAGTTTAAATACAATGGACGATTTGCGAGAAAAAATATCCTAAAAAAAAAATGTAACTGACAGCGAGAAAAGAGTATTTTATGCGACGTTGCCAGGCTGGTCTGAGTCTCGTGACTTCCTTATTTTTAAATATTGGCGACTGTAAATCTTAAAAGCCTTCAATTTTATTTTATTTAATATATTTCAATGATTAATGCAAATCAGTTTAAACACAATGGACGATTTGCGAGAAAAAATATCGTAAAATGGGGAAAAAAAAATGTAACTGACAGCGAGAAAAGGGTATTATTTTATGCGACGTTGCCAAAGTGGTCTGAGTCTCGTGACTTCCTTATTTTTAAATATTGGCGATTGTCATTTTGGAGAATTTTTTGACTTTCTTGTTAAATTATCTTTAAAAGATTTTTGCAGAAACTTTTGATTTTATGTTTAATGTATTCCTCGAAAGTGAATTGATAAAATGTAAGTTTTTTGTTTTTGTATCTAATGCAGAGGTGGCTATATAATTCTATATGTGTGCGTTTCGCCGATATTCCCCATAGACTACATGTTAAATTTCAATTTTTCATAATTACACGATAACCCTGCGTCAGATCTGCTTCAAAATTTTATTTTATACGTATGTGATAGTAAATAATAACATATTAAAAAATTTTCTTTTAATCTAACAAAGTGCTTTAATGTCCGAACAGCCTTAAATCCGACTCTGTAAGGAACGCTCACTAACCGGTTGGACTTGACAACAACCACCATGATCTTTGCTGTTAAACAATACAAAAGCGCGGTTGAATTTTGGATGGGTGACTCCAATAAACGGGCGTTGACGAGACTCCACTTCTCAGCTTCCTAGCCCACCAGAGCGACCAGACCAATCATCATTATTTAGTATTATTTTAATGTTCTATGTCAATACAAGATACGCCGACCGAAACGTTTTGTAAACCACAAAAATTGTTTTGTTTATTACTCTAATTTAAAGAAATTATTATTATAAAAATATTCTCATGTTTTTTTTTATTCTATTCTAAATATAATAATAATATGAATATTCATGTTTATACAAGATAAGAATTTTGCATAAATGAATATCTCTCTTCCGCGGTATAAAACATAATGTTTAGCATAGTTATGCCAGGCGTTTATGCATATCCTTTTATTATATATATGGAACATCTCAATTCACGCGGTTGGATGTCTGTCTGTCTATTAAGGAGTGAGAGGCTTTAAGGGAATATTCCATTCTAATGAGGAATTCTTTATTAGGGCATAAATTTTTAAAGAGAATGTACTTAAAAAAAAAAAAGAATATTTTAATAATAATAAAATAAAAATTTTTCTAAGTTTTAATTATAGATAATAATTTTTTTTTTTATGTGTGTGTGTATATGTGTTTTAAAGGTTAATTTTTAATGATTTTTTTTATATGAGAAAATGGATAAATCTAATAAATTTATTTTTAAATTAAAATTAAAATTAGCTTTGGGGTCGTCCACATATTACGTAACGCCTTTTTTGACGATATTCTAGTCCCCCCCCCTGTCACAGTTAATCAAAAACAAATAAACCCCCTTACAAATATTATGTCACAACATAGAACTACACCGCCCCCCTCCCCCCATAATATGTTCTGTTGATCCTTATTGATAAATGATTAAATTAAAAAATTTATATAATTTTACATTTTTTTCTTATAATAAAATTTTTCTTTTCAAACTCAGGTTACGTTTTATAAATTCAAATTTGAATTGTGATGAACAGAAAAGTCTACTGAAGACGGCAGAGGTCTAAAAATGCATTAAATATTAATACAAGCATGGGCGTATCTAAGATAGGGCCAAGAGGGGGGGGGGGGACAGCTACGCTCTCTTCCAAACTTAAAATAAAAATAAAATATTTGGTGTGATTGGTCGCACAGCAAACAACTTTCTTCCTATGAAGTACAAGAGTAAAGTAGAATTCAAATAATTCTTAAGGCAAAATGAGAATATACATTTTAAAGAGGATCTAAAAAATAATTGATTTATAAATTTTAAACAAAATCGTTGGAGCGAATTTTGAGAAAATCGAAAAAAAAAACTGAATAAGTACATGAGTAAAGTACTAGTAATATTTTGTTTAAAAGCTTTGTGTCACGTCTCTGAGGGTACAGTGAGGGACAATATTAAGTCCCACCCATGCGTTTTCTACTTGTGATTATTTCATTATTTTTAAAAAAAGATATATTTTTTAATGGAAACTCTTATGATTTAAACCTATAAAATTTCGAATAAAGATTTTCATTTTCTTTATGAAGAACTACTTGCTGGCCAATCTGGAAAATCTCTTGAGCAATCGCTGGGACTGCAGCGAATTGCTTGCCAAAGTAGGCTTTAGAGTCCCAACTTTTGCTCTGAGATCTGGCTCACTATTTTATCTGGACAGAGCGCGTACAAGAATGTTGGAGAAGTCTCCGATTCACAGAATGTGTTCGGAGGGTACGCGAAGGGAGTCCACCCTCTTGAATTAAGGACTTTTTTCTTTTTAATTTTTTTTTTGTTTGCCCTCTTGTACTTTAAATTTATCTCTGTTTACTTAATAATAATACTAATGTAATGTTTATGTAATTAACCTATCACTCTCTATAATTGGACATTTGTTGTATGTAGAGAGTTAACTCTAACGGACCGCGGGTGTTTGAAGTTATAGTTATTAAAATAAATAAATAAATGAAAACAATAAAACGCATGGGTGGGCTTAATATTGTCCCGCACTGTACCTAACTTACTGGTAAATATAAAATTCCAACCTCCTAGCTCTTTACGTTCTTGAGATTTTTGCTTACAGACAGACACACACACACACACACACAGACCATGTCGCGAAAACCACTTTTTTGATTCAAGGGCATATCCATCAAAATCTCGACATCGAATTTTTGACATGAATCCAATACTTTCACTCTCTATATATTAACATATACAGGGGTAAGAGAAAGTAAAATAGTAAACGGGTCCACTATAAAAATGCATTCCATTTTGATAGAATATCTTTTTGTTGGGAATTTAATTTAGATTCTAGTTTCGCTTCTTTGATGGTGGGTGAACAATTTAGGATATTAGATCCTCTCCCTCTCTATTGCAACTATGCTAGGTATCTTGTCACTTGCGTATTGAATTGAATTTGATTGGACAACAAACAGGGGATAATCGATAGTATTTTGGATACCCTATACTATGCAATATAATAATGGCTTTGTAAGGGAGAATAGGCCAGCCGATGTCTTTCATCATCTTCGAATTTAATTAATAACAAGAGCGAGAAAAAAAAAAACTCCACTAAAGAGGGAATTTCATCTAATCAGACACTGTGCATAGTTCCAATGATAAAATACAAAAACAAAGAATATTATACAAATATAAAATAAATGCTCTGTGTTCCATCTAAATTTGTTGACATTACGATTTAAAAGAGAGAGAGAGAAAAAAGCTTTTTCTATCTTTGTTAATAACCAAATAATAACACATTGAGTCTCGCTCTCTTCCCCATTTCATTTGCATATGATGAATGGAAATTTTAATTTGAATAATGGACCTATTGATTAATTGTAAATTCACAATTTACGAAAAAATGGATGAATATTTTATATAAAAATAAAAATCAAATATGACTTAACCACACATCACATTGGCATTGTCGGCCCTATTTACAATTGGACGATGTTATGCATAAACCAAGGGCCCCCCCCCCCCCCCCCAAAAAAAAAACCAAAACACCATAAAAAACCCCCAAAAACACCCCCCCCCCCCCAAAATTTTCCCCGGGAACCAAGCGCCATTATGATCGAAATTCAGATAAGACCGCCATCTTGTAGGGGAAAAGGAGATCTTTTTTATTTAAATCACAATATTATGCCCCCGGGCTTGGAGTAGTAGGTAGTAGTACCTCCTGTACGAAACGTCGCGGGTTCGGACCCCAGGCAGTCCGATGATTTTATTTAAGCCACTTTGGTATACCAAATGGCTTAAATAAGAAATTCCTGAGCCCCCAATAGATATTATCATAAACAACGGGTATCGTAAAGTCTTATATGGCCTAATTTGCGAAAAAGACTGTGTGTGAGTGTGAGTGAGACAAATGTGTCAATGTTGTAAGCCAATAAGTAAAACTACAACATTATTACTCTGAGATACTTTTTTTGTACCTAAAACAAGAAGTAAAGTCATTGTCATGGGTCTGTTTACAATTGTCATGCATAACATCGTCCAATTAATGTCTAGTATGAAATATTCTCATACTGTGAATCTTGGAAGCATATATACAATTCAGTAAAATCCCTGTCTGTCTCTTTTTAATCAATTTCAAAATGGCCTAAATTTTGCCGACTCATAGAGGTTGTTGTTTAAATCCCCAAATGGGGAGGCTCAAAAATTCCTGAAAGCTTCCCATTGGAAAGCATTGGATTCTATCTCTCCTTATGAAAATTCAAAGCCAATTAATTATTCGCAATAATAAATCCCACAAATTAAAAAAAAAATCTGGTGTGACTGGTCGCACAGGACACAACTTTCTCTTACCTTCGGTAATCGAAAGTTGTTTTCTGAGCTTGTCACACCAGATATTTTTGTGTCGAGATATATTTAGGTTCCGACAGAACGGTACATTTGAATTCAAGATGTAAAATTTATAAGCATGGGAAAATATTTATATTTTGTTACCATGGCAACCATTTCTCCTATCTTTTCTATGGAGCACAAGAGTAAAGTGGTCTTCAGAAGATTTCAATAGCAAAATGAAAATATACATTTGAAAGAACATCTAAAAAATAATTGACTTCTTGAAATGGAAGATTTATTGCATATATTTTTGACCAAGGTCAGATTTTAACAATAAAAAGAGATATTTTTATTATTATTCGCTTTATTGCAGAACTGGCTACTGCGCTAGCAAGCAGTTTCGGTGGGAATCTTCCAACATCTTCAGATATATTTATTATTAATTACAAGGTAAATTGTAAGTAAATTAAAATTAATAATAAATATATTTTCAGGCCTGAATATGGTGGATGATTCCCACTGAAACCGCTTGCTAGCGCAATAGCCAGTTCTGCAATAAAGCGAATAATAATAAAAATATCTCTTTTTATTGTTAAAACCTGACCTATAATACCTTGGGGTCAAAAATAAATGCAATAAATCTTCCATTCCAAGAAGTCAATTTTTATTGAACCAATCTTTTGAAAAAACTATTTATTAAAAAATAATTGATTTATGGATTTTAATCATATTCGTTGGAGCAAATTTTGAGAAGAAAATTGAAAAAGTGCATCAGTAAAGTACTAGTACTGGTACAGAAAAATTGCAGCACTTGATTAAGAAAAGGCCACACGCGGATCCGAGCCAGCTGGAGGGGGGTCCAGGAGGGCGAAGCACCTTCGGCTAGTTTTCTATTGTAATAATAATAATAATGAAAAATCAAAATAAATGAATTTTCAGAGCGAATATTTCTTCAATTTCTACCAAATAAAGAAATAAAGACGTTTCGGAGTGAGAAAAAACTAAAAATAAAAATAAAAACTCATACCCTATACGTGTGGGTGTATCAAGCGGAAGAAAAAGTATTAGAGCACAGCAAGAGAGAGGGAAGATATTTCCCTCCCTCAAAAAAAAGGAGAAAAAATCAATTCCCTCTTGCCCATAGAATTTGCATTCAATTTCTCCCCTGAGAATCGTACAACCCATATGACAAATATAAAAAAAAAAAAATGTCGTGTTAAAGATTCCAGACGCAAACGCGAATGTCGACCTCAGATGACTTTGAAGAAGAAGCTAGGGGGGGGGGGAGAGGAAAGAAGAGACACAGATGTGTCAATTCGTATAAAGTGAGAGAGAGAGAGCACTTTTTTTTTTATTTTTCAATAGAATATTAAATTTTAATAATAACAAACTCATTTAAAATTTATAAACACGAAATTACTTTCGTTTCTTTTTCTTTTATTGAAAACCAGCTGCATGGTCCACGTTGGTATCACCGAAAAGTCTTCGGTTTTATTATTAGCACGCTAACCTCTACTCCAAGCCCCGAGGGCTTTACATTTATTTATCACGAATGTGTTTATTAAAGCTTTTGTGGTTTGTATGATTATTATTAGGAGAATTTTTAATTATAGTCCACATTTTGTATTATTTATTTATTAAAAATAAAAATACAACAATCGACGGTTTTTTTGTGCAAACCTGCCCGTGTAATTTGTATTTTTTGCTGTTCGTCTAGTTGAAATGATAAATAAATATATTCTACATATAAGTGTATTTTAAAATTAATGATGATTGCAAATGATCAATGCAGCCGAAAGACTTTTAATAGTAAAAAAAAAAAAAAAAACGGGTAGAGATTCCAATAATAGTTGATGAAAGGTAGAAAGAATTTTCTGGAATTTTATGCCATTCCCATATTATTGTTAATTGTATATAAATATTATGCAAATTATTGTAATTGTTACTGAAATGTTGTGAGAGTGACTACATAATCACTAGGAATTTATTCTCGGAAAATTCACTCGATGATTTTATCAATACATTTTAATAGGACTTGATTTAATTATTTCAATTAGGTGTGCATAATTCATAGACTTGGATATCCCTTTCATGTGACCTCCCCCTCCCCCGATGGTAACAATCAATTACTCAGAAAATGGAATTGAATCCATAAGGCCCAAAGATATTTGAGTCGTCCATTTCCAAAAGTGTCTAAAAAAACGAGAAAAACGTGTATTTTATTAAACTCAAGAGTTAATTCTATAACTGTTATGTTTATAAAATCTGTAAATAAATTAGGAACACAATTTACAAAGTCTTAAGTCGGTATTATTTTCTATATAGCAGTAATAAACTGTTTTAATATTCAACTAGGCAGTTTTTAAAAGTTTTTTTGTAATTAGCGAGTTTTGGCACTGTAGATGGCAACTGGTCAGTTTCAATCAACATAGCAAAACAAAAAAATTCCAGGTTAGCCAACAATAATCATTATTAAAAAGTGTAGAAATATAGATATGCACTATAAAAATTAGGTGTTGGCTGTGTCTTCTACACAGCCGGTGGATTTTTAACGTGACAACGTCTTTTGCTTGACTTCAAAAAATTTTTTTTTCTCTTACCTATATTGAAATATAAAGAGAGAGAAGTATTGTTTTTTTTTTTTTTTTACTAGTAGTTTGTTTTCATAAAAAAACATGTTCAAACATTTTCATTGAAACAATATATGACAGGTGTGGCCAAACTTTTATCCATTAAGGACGACATATGCTTAAAAATGAGGTTTTTCGAGAAAAAAACCAATTTTGGAGTTAATTACTCGGGATTTTTTTATTTATTCTATTAGAGGTTATCTTTCTGCACCAAATGACATCTCATTTAGTCTGATCTGATTAGCAGTTCGGAATCTACAGGGGTTTAAAATTTCGAAAAACGAAATCCCGCCGAGTGCTCTCATGCGGTAAAATGACGTCATATCAAAAAAATGAAAAAATAACCTCTGGGTATTGAACCACTCTTTCTAAAACTATATTTAGATTTAATGTAGCTTTTATGGTCAAGTCGCTATGCGTTGCACAAGTAGGGCTATTTTTCGATATTTTTTTGTCTAAAAAATGAGGTTTTCGAGAAAAAAACCAATTTTTGAGTTAATTACTCGGGATTTTTTTATTTATTCTATTAGAGGTTTTCTTTCTGCACCAAATGACATCCCATTTAGTCTGATCTGATTAGCCGTTCAGAATCTACAGGAGTTTAAACTTTCAAATTAGAATTTACCGCAGCGCGGTAAAATAAAATGATAGGAAAAAATAAATGGTGAATTCTTTAGCTGCAAACTCATTCTTTCTAACCATATATTTCCCATAATTATACCTCTTAAGACAGAGGAGTTATTCAAGCCAATAAACTTTTTCGTGCATGCCCCTCTAACATGCCACTATAGACACATGATTTGTAAGACGTTGTCACGTCAAAATGTCCCCCGGTTTACCAAAATATACAATTTTGTGGAAGCTTGTGGGTATTATTCATTACAATTAGCAAGTTTGGGAAATGACTTCACGGAAATCGTCATCTTAGGCTGAACGCACACCAATTGAGCAATTTCTTTTTAATAAATTCAAAATGGCTGCTTTCTAATTAAATTTCCATTGTTTGGAATCTGCCAGTGGGTGATGAAAAACAAATATTGTCATTAAACTTCACTTCTTTCTGACAAAACCGAAACATCAGTCCCAAGAAAAAAATTTCCTTTTGAAATAAATGTAATTTAAACTTTAATTTTGGATGGCTGGGAGATGTGTGTATATGCACAAAATTTCAAAAAATTTTAAAATAATCTTTCCATTATAGTGGAGAATTGGAGATATCAGTCAAATTGGGATTGTCCAGATTAATAAAACTCCCTGAATTTATTTGGCCATCTTCAGTTATTGGGAATTATACACATAGTGCAAGTACACATGTGATCAAACCAGGACTCGTCAATAATAAAATTTATTTGCTTCATACAAAATTCTATGGTTCCTGTGCCCAAGCTCAGAGATAGTAATAGCTCAGATGAATTATATCTGAGCTTGGGCACAGAAGCAATATAATTTTGTATAAAGCAAATATATTTTATTATTGACGAGTCCTGGTTTGATCACATGTGCACTTGCACTATGTGTATAATTCCCATTAACTGAAGAAGACCAAATAAATTCACGCCGAAACGTCTTATTCGGGAAGTTTTAATAAACCTGGACAATCCCAATTTGGCTGATATCTCCAATTCTATACAATAATCACATCAGAGCCACAACCTCAAAAGTAATCTTTCCATTTCAGTTTTTCTCTGTCTATATTATTGGAGATTCTTATAAAAACAAAATTTCAAATTAATATCAAACAAAATATATGGAAAATATGTTGATTTGATAATCGAAACTTTTGTCTTTATTTTATTTAAATTTGTTTTAAATTGATTAAAATGATTTGTATTTGTGTTAAATTTACTTAGAAATGTATAAGATATTTCATATTAAATGTTTCTTAAGGTACGCGAATCGAAAATCCGTTAGAAGACGATTCAGTACCGAGTTACTCTTAGGCGGCAAGAGATGGCGTTAGTTTTTCCCATAGGGAAACAAGGGATTTCTTCCATTTTATTTGAAAGGTTCCAACTAATTAATTAAGGGTAGAAAATTAATTATTCTTTAACACAATGATTACTAATTTAATTATCTATAAGATATAGAGCGAATTTTTTAAAAATATTTTTTATTTAATGTGATTAATCTAAAAAAAAATTTTTATTTTTTCGAAAATCAAAAAAAGGGCTTCGATAAGTTGTAGATATTTTAAATAGCTTTAATTAAAAAAAAATTTGAGGTCGATAGCTTCAAAGTTGTGGCCAAAATTAGCACCCCGAGACGCGCACCTTAAATTAGAGTATCATTTTGGTAGATTTGAACAGGTCTTAAGGAACAAAATGTTACGTTTTTTTTTTGAGGTACAGTGTATATGAATAATAAAGTTATTCTATTAATAAAAAACCAAATAAAAGCAGATTAAACATTTTATTCACCATAATGACGTCAGTGATTTGTCTTTCATTAATTTCACTGAGTACAAAGATAAAAAAAAAAAACACCTGTTGCTTCGACAAAGACGAACAACACGCTTTGCATTCATATATTGATGACATCAGTTAACATATTATTATTTTTTTTTTTAACAAAGAAAGTTTATTCACTAAAAAAATTTCTTTTTTAATAGTGAGAGAGAGGGATTATATTGGATTGGCGTTGGAATGCAAAAAAAAAAAAAAATAAATGTTATTGTTGATGTTGTTTGTCCCCTTTGAAATGAATTTTCTCAGTTTAGGAATTTATTTATCTCCCCCCCCCTCTCACTCAAACAACGACGCAATCCTCTCTCTCTCTCTCTCTGATATCCTTTTCAATTCACAGGAATTTTTTTTTTGCAATTCAATAAAATTCCACGTGTTTTGTTTTTGTAAGATGAAATATCATAGATAGTGAGAGAGAGAAGGTTGTAAAACAAATAATTTCGTTGTTTTTTTTTTTTTTTTTTAATAAAAAGAAAATCAAAGTTGGAGTCATGTGGTGGATATGTGGTGTAAAAACACTCACATACAAAAATAACGAATCTTTAAGGTTCTTCTTTAAGGGGCTTCAGGAGGCCAAATTTGAATCTTTGGTCCGAAAATACTGAGGTATTTTAAAGTATTTTTTAATACATTTTCTATATATGAAATATATAGAGAGAAGTATTGGATTCATGTCAAAAATCGATGTCGAGGTTTGAGTGGATCTTCACGTTTTAAAGGTCCACTGAATCCAAAAAAGTGATTTTCGCGACATGGTCTGTCTGTCTTTCTATCTGGGTTAGACACCTCCCCAAGGGGTGAAAATAAGCTTTTGAACAAATCGGCCAAAGATACTAATACTTTACTGATGTACTTTTTCAGTTTTTTTCGATTTTCCCAAAATTCGCTCAAACACGATTTCGTTTAAAAATTCATAAATGAACTATTTTTAAATGCTCTTTAAAAAGTATATCAGTGAAATTTTTCGTTAAAATCGTTTCAAGTACACTTTACTGATGTTGTATTTATTCTAGGATAACAAGAAATACTCACTTTAAACAGAGACACAAAAATGAACCGTTTATTTTGAAAGTGGTGTAAGTCCATTTTTTCAAAAAATGAGATATCACATGCTAGTGGTAAATTTCTTAAATAATTCCCATGTTTTGTAGAATTAGCGAAAATTAGTCGGTAATTTAAATTTTTTAATTTAATTAAATAATTCAATTTAAAATTAGTCGGTAAATAGATTTTTTTAAAAACAGATATGTTAACCTTTCATTTAATAGAAAATGGACTTACACCACTTTCAAAATAACCGATCCAAATATTAATATTTAAATTAAAAATTTTAAATAAATTAATAGCCAGTCTATATATTAAAATAAATATCAAATGTCAAGTCGTCTATAAAATGGCAGAAAGTTTTTGCTTGCGCAAATATGCTTGTGCATGATTAAATTCAATTGAGCATCAAGCGGTTTGCACAATTAAAATGCTTGCCCCGCTACAGTTTGCTTGTACAAAAAGATTGCACATGCATGCTTGTCAAGTTTGCAATTACGTGTGT
>JAKCPI010001903.1:0-45322 GCA_023213315.1 Euborellia annulipes | reverse complement strand
CTGAGTAAGTACAGGTATCAGAAGAGAAAATTCCTTCTGCACCTTAATTTATATAATGGGTAACATAAATAGGGACCTACTATCAAATAAAATGGATTTTACGGACACTTCTCCAACAACCGATCAATTCAATGGATAGTATAGGACATATAGGCCTACGTACAATTCATAGACATAAATAATAGAGCTTTATTTATGATAGCTAGGCTATTAAAATTTCTTGATCTTTTTACTTTCTCTTACCTGCTAGAGAGAGAAAGTATTGAATACATGTCCAAAAATTCGTCGAGATTTTGATGGATATACACGTTTTGGAATCCTTCAAGTCCAAAAAAGTGGGTCCCGAAAAAATGGTCTGTCTGTGATAAAAATAAAGTATGAAGGAGAATCAGCTACGAGAATGAAATTCTATATTTAAGTGGGAACGGGAGCGAAGGTGTTACGAAAGTTTTTCCCGCTAAGCGTTGTGTGTCATTAAAAGTATGCCCAAAAATCAAGTAGGCCTAATTCAAAAATTTGCCAAGAGATGTCAGAATGGTAGCTAATAATATTTAATGCATTTGGTTGATTTTCATTGATCTTTAAACAATAAATACTTTATAAATGTTATTATATATTATGGATCTGTTATAAAAGAATAAAAAATATATAAATATAGGCCAGATATACGCTATTAGGAGATCGGCTGTTAGACTAGCCTGCCATCTATTGCAAGAATGCTGAACTAATTTGACAGTTGGTTTTTAAATAAATCATCTAAGATTATTTTAAAAATTTCTTAATTAATTATGTGATTAACAATAACAATAAATTCATTTTTAAATTTTAAAAAAATTAAAGATTATTGGGAGAGATTGTTTTTTTGTATTTGTTTGATAACAAAAAAATTAATTACGATAATTTTTGAATAAGTCATTAAAAAAATTATAGCTCGATGTTCCAATAATCTCTTATGAATTTAATTCATTAAAAAAAACCGCATTGAAAAATTCCTTATAATAGTCTAGTTTTTTTTAAAGTACGTTTAAACTTTGCTCCTGAAGTTAGATACCCTTATGAAGGAGGAAAATAGGTTTTCAATAAAATCTGCCAAAGAATATTCTACTAGTACTTTACTGATATACTTTTTTCAGTTATTTCGATTTTCACGAAATTGGCTTCAACGATTTTGATTAAAATCCATATTAAACTATTTTTTAGATGCTCTTTAAAAAGTATATCAGTAAAATTTGTCGTGAAGTACACTTTACCTATATACTAGGTAGTATTTCAGATTTTTCAAATTCACTTTTCGACTCTTCCTTCCATAGAGCCAATGTTAAATCCCTATGGGGATATGCATGTTAATTTCTATTCAAAAGGGGGTCCCCTTTGAAACTTTTTTGAAAAAAATTCTTTCCAATTCTTATGAAATTTTCCATTTATTTACAATTCTCTATTTTGTATAAAATATCCAAATATGAGAACAAAATTTTGAAAAATAATCATAATTTATTTCAAGCAGTCAACATAAGTTTGGAACTAAGGTGCAATAGGAAACAAAATTTATCTCGACACAAAAAAATCTGGTGCGACCAGTCACATCAGATTTTTTTTTATAGGAGTCAGAGTGGTAAAAAATTAATTTATATAGTCTAGCAATTAATTTGAAAAATTAAACCCTCAAAATTACAATAGTTTCTCTCTACAAGAAAATAAAAATAAAAAAAATAACTTGCACCAGAAAAAATTGTATAGAAATATTTATCAAACTGTGTGGGATATAGCCTGCTATATTTTCTTCTTGTTATCGAAATATTTTCTTTGCAAAATTATTATTTTTTTTTTTTGTTTTATGATAGGGGAAATATAATATTCAAATCATCTTTTGTTTATAAAATATCAGACATCAAAGGGCTTCTATAAAATATAACCTCCTGTATTTTCTATCAAAGCAATTAGAAAAAATATTTTCGTCTCTTATTTGTTATTGTAGATAGAATGTTTTTCCAAAAAAAAATAAAATAAAATTTGAAATCTATCAAAATGATATTATAAATAAATTTGGCTATGAAGGGATGTTATTATGGTATATTGCCGAAATTGAAATTTTAGCCCTTTGGGGATGAATTTTGGGATGTTTACGTTATTATAAGCTAAATACAGTAGGCCTAGTAACAAGTAGCAAAATTGTCCCTGTTAAATTAAAATAGTAGTAATCAATAATGAATATCGGCTGAAATAGGCCTAGTATTTGCCAACATCGTCTAAAGTTCCGAACCCTTTTGTACATATTTTTTGTCGGATCACGATGAATTTCTCTACCGGGCCTGGGGCAAATAAAATCAGGTTCCAGGTTCTTTTATTATCAATATTTTATTTTACAAATATTTCATTCAACATGATGAAAAGCCATTTTCAATTTTATCAAAAAATGTGATCCAAGCTGGAATCTGAGTTATTGGTTATTTTATTTTAAAATTTTTTATTAAAATCAATATAGACTAATCGCTAAAGTGAAACTAAAAACAGATCATGAAACAGAGGGATGTATGGCTGTATGGTAGATAAAAAAAAAAAAGAAGAAAATGCAGCCAATGTAGTTTCTTTATTGAGTTCAGCCCACTGGTAACGTTTCGGTCCTAGGTTTGGAGAACTAAAAATATTCATTTAATCAACTATATACAACCTTTTGTATATATACCAATATATATTTATATTAAATGAAGCTCAGGAACCCTTTTCACAATATTCAATAGGATCCGGACCAAGAGGTTCAATAAAAGTCAAAAGTTTTTTTTACAAAACTTTATTTGACCCTAGACAATGTTTCGTCCACTTGCTGTAGGACATCTTCAGTGGTTGACTAAAATATAATAATATGTTTTTATTATTCCCTATTTTTTTTACAAAAATAAAAATGTTCTTTGTGAATAAATAGGGAGTAATAAAAACATATTATACGAGTATTTTAGTCAACCACTGAAGATGTCCTACAGCAAGTATAATTGTCTGAGGTCAAATAAAGTTTTGTTAAAAACTTTTGACTTTTAATTGAACTGGCCCGAATCCTATTGTTAAGTGATTAATATAAAAACAGAAAACAGAATACCCTCCCCCCCCCCCCCCCCCTCCCCCCCCCCTGCATAGGAGGGCTGTGTCAAAAAGGCATATATATATTAATACTTTCCCCGAGACTCGAGGGCTTCATGTGCAAGATGAGTCAACTATTATAATCATAAATAAAATATATACAAAAACTTGTAAATTGTTTTCATTAAATGTATATTTTTAGCTTTGATGATGGTCCAAACCTAGGACCGAAACGTTAGCCGTGGGCTGATCTCAATAAAGATACTACATTGGCTGCATTTTCTTCTTTTTTTTTCTCTCCTTTAAACACAGACCCTTTGCAAAGACAACTTGGTGTGGGCTGACTCAAAGAGAGTCGTCGTGCCCCTGGATCATAGCCCGGATGGTAGAGTTGTTGCCTATGCGCTAGGGGTCAGGATTTACCATCCCTTCAAATTTATATCAATTGAATTGGCTACCAACTAATTGATATGAATATAATGTCCTCCGATGCCAAAAAAGACCTTGAATTAAAAAATAAAGAGAGAAGTCAAATATATTATCAAAATGAGTTTTAAAACCAAAATTGATTAAAAAAAAAAAAATTAAAATTCCATCATCATTTAATAAAAAATTTGCATTTATTCATAACCTATATGATATTAATTCTAATATTTTTTTAATATTAAAATTATTTTAAAAAAAAAGATAATTTTCATAAAATAACCCTTTTATTGAAAATATTATCAAATTATTTTGTATTATTACAAAATTACAAACGTAATTTTTTTGTTCTCCCACTCACCAAACAGTAATTTCGTTCAAAATGTAAATTGATTAAATCTTGATAAACATTTTGAAAAGAGCCCATCATTAACTGCGAAATTACCTTTGATGAACAATTTTAATACTTATTTTGTGCCTCGGGCCAAATGAATCGCTCGCTTTTGTTTTAATTTGGCCATAATCCGAGTATTATTATTCACTATATTAGCTAACCCATATAATTTGTTAATTAAAGACCTTAGGCTCCGGATACCAAATGGGAAATTAAGACAAGACAAGAGGGAGGGAGGATGACGGCTGGGGAGGGGAGGGTGGGGGTGTGGAGGGGAGGGAGGGAGGAGGGGAGGCAATAAAGGTAAACCGCAATACAACTGATATTGACTATTATACCTACAACAGTAGTTAGCTCACCCGGCTAAAGCTAACTGTATCGTAAAACGCTGTTAGCATACTCTGTATTATGACGTCGATCTCATGAATAGAGAGTAGAGAGAGAATGGATCTTCGTGCATAAAGCCTTGTCTTATCGCTAGCATCAACAACAACAACAACAAATACCTCCCAATTGATGTCATCAATATAATATTCTCAATTATGGGGATAAATTATCTTCTTTTTGGTTAAAATTACCAATTTCTAGTTTGATGATAGAGATTTAAGAAAATTACTTGAGTGTAGGATGAAAACATCATATTCTTAGAAAACTTAAAGTTGATTTGTAATTTATATATAAATACCCTATCTGCATTCAACCAAGCGAGTGAAATTTGACTTTGTTAGATTCTAGCAATATAATTTTGAAGGAAAATATATAGAAAAATCTGGTGTGACTGGTCCCACAGCACACAACTTTCTCTTACCTTCGGTAATCGAAAGTTATGTTCTATAATTGTCACACCAGATTTTTCCTGTCGACATATATTTAGTTTTCGACAGTATAGTATAGGGTGTTTTTTTTTTTATAGTTACACAAGTTTAAATCATAATAAAACAAAGAAATATATTTTTAATATCAATGAAACGGGCTTTATTGGATACAAAATTTTATGACATTAATGTTTAAATATGATTCCGGCCATGTGGCCGCCACGGCTGCCGCGTACAAGCCGTAATCTGGAACACCAATTTTCACAAATTTTTCGCACCATTTGCGGTCACCATTTCGCCGATGACTCTTCGAATGTTGATTTCCAGCTGTTCAATTGTGTCTGGTTTATCGACATAGACATGTGACTTTACATAACCCCAAAGAAAATAATCCAGGGTTAAATCACACGGTCTTGGTGGCCAATTAATTGGACCATTACGTGAAATTATATTCTTTCATCAAAAGTTTGAGTAAATCTCCAGATTACGGCTTGTACGCGGAAGCCGTGGCGGCCACATGGCCGAAATCATATTTAAACATTAATGTCATAGAATTTTGTATCCAATAAAGCCCGTTTCATTGATATTAAAAATATATTTCTTTGTTTTATTATGATTTAAACTTGTGTAACTCTAAAAAAACACCCTATACATTTGGATTCAAAATATAAAATTTATAAACAGAAAAATATTTATATTTTTTTACCATGGCAATCATTTCTCCTATCTTTCTTATGAAGTACAAGAGTAAAGTGGTCTTCTGAAGATTTCAATGACAAAATGAGAATGTACATTTTAAAGAGCATCTAAAAAATAAGTGATTTTTGAATTTTAATCAAGATCGTTGGAGCGAATTTTGAGGAAATCAAAAAAAAAACTGAAAAAGTACATCAACAAAGTACCAGTACACTTTGGCCGATTTTTAATAAAACTCTTCCATTTTTTTTTTTTAATTTATTTAAGGTCTTTCTCGGCATTGAAGGCCACTTTGGCCCCGTCTCTATGTAGTTCAATTGGTAGCCAATTCAATTGAAATAAATTTTGATCGCATGGGACGTTGGATGTACCCCTGGTCCAGAGAAAGAGGGACTCTACCCTGGGGTCCATATCTTTTTTTTCCCTTCATTTTTTTGTCTTGTGACTTACAAGTAAAGTAACCTAAACATGAAATGTAAGCGAGGTGAATAGCTAATCAATATGTAGAAGATGAAAAGGACAGTATTATTATTTTTTATTGGTATAAACCCACACGACGTTTCGGTCGACTGAAGATGTCGCAAGTCGACCGAAACGTCGCTGTGGGTTTAATACCAATAAAGAAATAATATGCTTCCTTTTACTCATCCTTCTAAACATGAAATTCCGATTTCATTGAAACTTGGTACAATTAAATAAATGATAAATCTATATATAAATTTGAAAAAATTTCGACCAATGAATGAACAGTTTATTTTTAAAAAATTTTTTAAAAATTATTTTTGAAAATCAGTACAATAGTGAAAATCTTTAAAAAAGTTTTTCAAATTCCAAGTTAGACTCATATTCAATATTGAACTCAAGTGATTCCATACAATTGATAATTATGTCTAAAATGAATAATTAATATTAGCAATAGGTTTCTATCCAGCATCTCAACAATAGTATTAATGACCATTCAAAACACTCTGTAGCTAAAAATCTATCTTGTTTAAAAATTTTCAAAAACTGTTGCAAAAGTGGACAGACAGAGATCTATTTTCTTTTATAATATAATTTTGAAATAAAACTAGGTCTCCCGTAAGTGCCTTCTCCTTCTTCAAGCGCCCCCGTTAACCCTTAGCCTACACCAAACCCATTAATTTCTGTTATCTGACTATACCCCTTCAATAACATTATCAAGCTTAAAAGTTTCAAAATCCAACAATCAATTCACTCAACAAACAGCTAAAACCCCTTTCAAAACAACTTGAAATTGAAAATCTAAGTGTTTTAAAAATTCAAAAATTAATTTTTTTATAAAGTTCTGTTATTTTATTGGTCGAATTTTTTCTCGTTTAACGCATATTTTATATTAGTTGTTTAATTGTACAAAGTTTCATTGAAATCGGAATTTCATGTTTGGGTTACTTTACTTGTTAGCCATCCAGCCAGGCGTCTGTTTACATATACTGTATAAAAAATACAATCATTAAAAATACAGTACATAAACGTACTTTTTAAACAAAAATATGTAATTTTAAAAATGAATTCGTATTTTTAGAAGAAGCAGGAAGGAAGCGGGGGCGGGGACAAAGGATTATCAGAGCCCTATCTATTAGTCTCGCCCTTGTAGTGCTGGTGGTGAATTATACCATTTTATTCACAATAAATAATAATGTTTATAATAAATTTTTATATAAATAAATCAGCCAGATTTCATTGAATTATTATACTTATTAACCTGCACCCTGGCCTTTCCTATCTCCCCTGTTCTAGAAGCCCTATAACCCTCCCTGTTTAACAAATGGGATGATAAATGGGGGTTAACCTTAATCAGACCGCATAGAAACATTTAGACGAGGACATATATCACCACAAACACACATTACCCCAGAATATTACTACTCTAGTAAAAAAATTGCCAATTGAATGTGTGGGGGAGGTCATCAGGCAATAAATGAGAGATGAGGAGAGGTCTAACGAGTACCCCCCCCCCTCCCACCCCAATCACTCAAAAAAAAGTGAGATGCATTTAAAAGACGAATGAATAATCAATAAAATTGAAAAAAAAAAAATCCTGCCAATAAATTTTAATAAAAACTACAAATTTCTCTTACCTTTATATATGTTAATATATAGAGAGAGAAAGTATTGGATTCATGTCAAAAATTCGATGTCGAGATTTTGATGGATATACACGTTTTGAGGTCCCCTGAATCCAAAAAAGTGGTTTTCGCGACATGATCTGTTTGTGTGTGTGTGTGTGTGTGTGTGTCAGTGAACAAAATATCTCAAGAACGAAAAGAGGTACGAATTTGAAATTTTATATTCAAGTTAGGCACCCCCCTGGCACGTGACACGAATCTTTTGAACAAAATCGGCCAAAGAGTACTAGTACTTTACTGATTCACTTTTTCAGTTTTTTTCGATTTCCTCAAGTTTTTACGATTTTGATTAAAATTCAAAAATCAATTATTATTTCTTCTGAAGACCACTTTACTGTTATACTTCATAGGAAGGATAGGAGAAATGGTTGCCATGAACAAAATATTACAATTTTCCCCCGTTTATGAATTTTACATCTTGAATTTTAATATATCGGCGGAAACTAAATATATGTCGACACGAAATTGGCGCACAGCACACAACTTTCTCTTACCTTCGGTAATCCAAAGTTGTGTTCTGTGCTTGTCACACCAGATTTTTTTATAATTAAAATTTGTATTTTAAGTATACAAGTGTATTAAAGAAAAGAATAAATAAATACATTTTTAGATCCAGATGTAAGCACGTTTCCGAGTGAACTCTTAATTTAATTGCATTGAGACTAAAGCCCGATAGTTAGGCAGCCTGCGTTGTCTGTGTGAGAAATACCCTTTTAACAAAAAATTTTCCATAAAAAATTATCTTTTTAATATAAATTTCAATAAAAATTATCTGAATGTTTTAAGGTGCGCGTCTCGAAAAGTCGTTAGAACAATATGAATCAAAACTGGAAAATGTATGAACTACTTATACCGGTCAGTAAATTCAGTGGATTTACGGTGGATTTATTGAAGATACTCGTCTCGTCGGATTGGGAGCAAAGGTTCGAAGTCGAAGATTTATAACATTTTTGTTATATTCTTTGTAAACCTTAAATGATTTAATAAACTATTTATTTATTTATTTTGAAAGGAGTAGTTTCATTGGGTATTGATCAGGGGCCCACATCTTGTGAGTAGGTGGATGGCGACCACAAGCTGCCCGAGCTGGGACAGGTTCTTTAAATGTCTGTCTCTTCCTATTTTCAACAGGCGTCAGATGCGACGGGCCGATTTCTTCCGGTTGTAAAAGCGTATGATGGTTGGAGGGAAAGAGTGAGGTCCGCCGACCCCGCATCGCGCGACGAGGCGAGGAGAGAAGACGAAGAGTTTCACTGGGTTATGTGAGAAGCCTATCATATCATTTCTAATTCTCTTTAGAATTAAAAAAAAATATCTTCATGCTTAAAGCCATCGGATTTCAAACAGATGCTTTTCTCCCATAAAACAAAAAAAATAAATAAACAACAACAACAACGTTTAATTAATTAAAAGCCATTTTCACTTTATCCTCTTTTATTTAAATAAATTTTAAATAAATAAATTTATTTAATAAAATTAAAATATATGAATGGGAGAAAATATTTGGATTAAAATCTTTGTTTCAAAGCTGACAAGTGTATAAAGTGATTATTGTTGTTGTTGTTTTGTGTTCAAATTTCGGTGTATATTTAATTAAATAGAATTTAATAAATGATCGTTTTATCCAAATTTTTTTTTATTCTATTCAATAAATAAATATAATTACAGATTAGTAATTTTTTAAATAAAGCGATCAAAAGGGTTATATTATTGAATGAAATTTGGTGATATTCGCAACTAGAATCCATTAGCTCAATGTGGTACTTTGCTAAAAAGTTAATTCAATTAGAAGCAGTTTTATAATCAAGTACTTAGAGGGCCCGTTGGTCCACTTCTAGTTAACTAGCTATCCCTAGGAGGAACTAGTTCGAGTCTTTTCACATCTATTTAAGCAAATCATACGATTAAATAAGAGCCCAATTCGTAATTAACTAGCTAAGACTCAAAGTTCGGTATAAAGGGTTGAAATTAGGAACACAAGCCTTTTTTATTACTTTTTTAAATTATTCTGAACATCCAATCATTCTCAGTTTTTTTTTTAATTCTTCTTCCAGACCGTAACAGCATCGGTAGTCTCTGCTCGACTTCTCTTCTCTTCTCCTCACTGGTTGATGATCCAACTCTCTTCTCACTTGTTCCTCTCGACACTCTTCATTTGAAAAATCTTTATTATCACCTTTATACCACTGCCACCCCTCTTCTTCTCTTGCCCATCTATCTGGCCGCATATGAATTCTATTTTTTCGGCATATTCTTCCTTTTACCTTTACCTGGAGGCCACTATCCTGCATTTTCCTAGAAACCATTTTCCTGACTTCTGGTCCTACCATTTCTTGCACCCACAATCCTTCATTTTATTTTATTTCAGGCAATTCATTAGCTCCTTTATCATATGATCTTTTCATTCTACTAGCTTTTAAATATTTCTTTTCTATCATATTCCTTTTGAACTTTTGGTTTCAACCAATTATCTTTCATTGCCAACATATTGTTCGTGTTCTTTGAAAAAAGACGTTCATTTGCAAGTCCATTGCATTGATGCCTTTCGGTCGGTTTGTTCCTCCAATCTAAAAGTGGTTTCCAAAAATTAGGTTTATCTTTTTTGCATTTCTTCAATAAAGTTTATAGCTATTTTTACCTATGATTCCACTTTGCCATTCGATTTGGAGTAAATAAGGTGAAGATGTCACAGGAATGAGTTCCCAACTCTTTTTTAAGCGTGGTCTTGTTTCAGTGACGGCATTACGGGGAGGGGCTAGGGTGGGCAAGCACCCCCCGACAAGGGCATCTGCCCCCTGAATGCCCCCCAATTTTTTGTTTGTTTTTCTGTTGATATACTCTACGTATATTGGTATACGTATATTGTCCGCCCCCCCCCCCACTGAAAATAAGCTGGCGCCGTCACTGTCTTATTTACTATATCGATGATTTGCTATCGGATTGATAAGTTTGCTAGTTGTCTAGAAGTGAAGCAATCGGGCCTAAGATAAATAAATAAAAAAATATCTTTATAAATTATAGTAACAAAATATCGCTATAGGAAAATGTTAAAAGATATTTATTTTTATAAATTATCAAAAAAGAAAATCAGATCTTTTGCCTTCGTTTGTTTAGTGTTCAGATCAGCGTACGTATTATTGACCCTTAGATCATAAATTAATTCTAATACCACTAAATCATTTTACTAAACTACTTGATTAAATTGTACAAAGTTTGTTGTTAAACTTGCTTTCGATTAAAATAGTAGCTTAATTAATTTATAGTATAGCGTATAATTAAAGTACCTGTATAGAAATAAATGAAAATTACGATTTTTTTTCTCCCTTCATATTAAAGTGTTTTTTTTTTTATTTTTACTTTCGACTTTTATTATTTATTGTTAATGAATTTGCAATAATTTAAAATGTAACACTCGCATATTGTTCGATTTAGATATTCATCTCATTGATCATCGGTAAATAAAAATGAAATTAGCTAATTTTTGAATGATTATCATCTGTAATCTCATTCATTGAATAAGCATTTGGGAAATATCCAATACGCGAATAAAACATACGGCACAAATATCGATTGTTGACAGCAAAATGAATCAATTTACTCGAGCGATATTTCGTCTTGTGTATCTTAATTAAGAAAGGTGAAAAATGGGATTCCCAGAAAAAAAAAATAATAATAATAATATGCAAAATGTTCCCAAGCCTAATAGGCAAAAGTTTTTCTCCCCTTACGTTATTTTTTTTTTTTGAAACGAGTGGTGCATACTAGTAGAAAGAGTATAAGCAAAGTAGTTGGCCCTGGTCCATGAATCATTCATTCATTTTAAAGCCGTTTTGGCACAGCATCTGGTGGCAATGTTTGCTGGCAATCCCCTCTCCCCGTCCCCCCCCTGTCGCCACACTCACTCAACCAACACTGACGTCGTCGTCGACGTCTCCTGTGTGCCACTCTCAATGAAGAAGAAAGTGGTGTGTGTGTGTGTGGCACACACAAAAGAAGAGAGCCGAAAATTTCCATTCCGCGGAGAGATTTTAATGGGGGAGACTAATTACTGTATTTAAATATCCGGAAATTATTGGAGGGGCCTCTTCACCGGATCCCATTATAATTTATAATTAATAACTCTAACGCGAGGGCTTTAATTTAATAATCGATAATTACTTCTTTAGAGCCTTGTCTTTTTTTTTTTCTTGGATGGATGGGTTGACAAATTCGCTACCCAAAGGGAGGTAAAATTCGACAAATTTTATGTCGCTTTTCAAAGAATATTCCCGATCATATTGTATGGAATGTATCTTTAATAAATTTCATCTTTAAGAATAAACTGTAAGATAATTTTCCTTAACAATTACTTGGTGTGGTTGAAGGGAAAGAAAAATTATAAAATTGTAATTTTCAATTGAACAAAAAAAAAGTTCAAATAACTTTGAGATGTGGCAGTAGAATTTATTGAATGTACATATGGACGATGTTATGCATAAAGGAACCAAGCGCCATTATGGTCGTATTTGAGATAAGACCGCTATCTTGTAGGGAAAAAGAAGATCTACCTCTTTATTTAAACCACAACATTATTACTGTGCGCACTTTTGTTGTATTAAACAAGAAAAAAAGTCATTGCCCAAGGTAAGAAGAAATAATTTCCAAGCTGTGATTTTTGTCTTTATGTTTCTAAAAAATTTGATGTGACTGGCGCACAGCACACAACTTTCTCTTACCCTTCGGAAAGAGAAAGTTGTGCTCCGTGCTGGTCGCACCAGATTTTTTGTGTCGAGATATATTTAGTTGCTCTTAGCACTTTAGTTCCTCACTTGACCACGCGATGATTCATAGATGGCGCTGAGCTACGAATGCTCCCACATCAGTAAAGTGTACTTCAAATGATTTCTACGAAAGATTTCACTGATATACTTTTTAAAGAGCATCTAAAAAATAGTTGATTTATGAATTTAAAAAAAAAATCCTTGGAGCGAATTTTGAGAAAATCGAAAAAAAAAAACTACTGAAAAAGTACATCAGTAAAGTACTAGTACTTTTTGGCCGATTTTGTTTAAAAGCTTATTTACACGAGTTCGGAAGGTGCCTAACTTAAATATAAAATTTCAGCCTCCTAGCTCATTTCCTTCATGGTCAAAAGTGTCCACACACACACACAGACACACACATACACAGACCAATTTGCGGGACCCAAGTTTTTGGACTCAGGGGACTTCAAAAGAATTTTTTACATGATCGCAATACTTTCTTTCTCTATATATTTCATATAAAGGGTAAGAAAAAGTAAAAATACATTCAAACTTTTATGGGAGTATAGATAGAGTAAATTAATATTATAATATAAAATAGTTGAATATAATCTCAAAATATTTTTAGTCTCGTACTGCTCCTTTGTACTAAGCTCTATTTCCTGCCATTATATAAAAATATTTTGAGATTATATTCAACTATTTTATATTATTGAATATAATATTAATTTACTCTATTTATACAATTTGTTAAATCACTTCTGATAATGATGATGACACATAAGGCATTAAAAATGTTAATTTTCAATAGATCTTTGAAACTTATAATCTAGTGTTTTGTAATTTCTGAGTCTATTTAAATCAAATTGAAATTCAAAGTAATTTAGAAAAATTAGGAAAGGAACAGAACCCCTGACCTGATCACAAGAAGTGAGTGTTCTACTAATATGCTACGGCCCAGTGACAAAATTTAAATTAATATCTCTAAGAGCAGATTTATTCGTTATTTATTCAGAATGAAATAATCAAGTTTATTATTATTATTATTATTATTATTATTCTCCAAGAATATTCAGAATGAATCAAAGGAGGAGCTGGAGGAGGGGGGGGTGATATTAGAGAGACCCACACCGGAAAACATTAACGCCATCTCCGTCTCCACTTCATTTAGTACTCGGCCCAGTTTCCCTTTGCCGAGTTCTACTTAAAATTTAAAGGACAAAACTCAACAAATAAACACAATTACTACGTTCTTATCTGCTACCAGAGCATTCATAAGTACACGCTTCTAATCTAAAACATACTAATTCTAATTTTATTTATTTATTAAAGTAGATAGTAGAAGGCGATACGTTGGTTGCGCTTATATTTATTTACACTTATTACGTTAGGGGACTATTTGTTAGCAAATTATAATGTCAATTAGCTTTAAGCAGAGGTTATGCATAAATTAGTTATGCTTAGCCCGTGCAATTTATGGAAAAATTGTGCAGATGAGAGAAAAATTTAAATAGTCTACTGGAAAATGAAATATAGACTAAATTCGGGCCTAAATCTGTTTTTTTTTTTTTTTATCTCTAAAATTACTACGAATATGTTCCCGCTTATTTTAAAATGGCTAGTAAATTTTATAATAAATTCTAACAATATTTTTTTTTTATTTATTCGATCTCAGGACAAATAAACATTTTTTAGGCTAAGTTATGATGATGGCAACAAAAATACACACTGAAATATTATTGCCTTTTTTGCTCCGATGCCCATTAGAATTTACAAATGTATCACATAGTATTGAAGAAAATTGTTTGTCCCTAATAATCTTTAATTTTTTTTTAATTTATTGTTATTATTAATCACATATTAATTAAGAAATTTTTAAAATAAGCTTAGATGATTTATTTAAAATTCAACTGTCAAATTAGTTCAGCATTCTTGCAATAGATGGCAGGCTAGTCTAACAGCTGATCCCCTTTTGGCCTATATCTGGCCTATATTTATATTTTTATGCTTTTATTATACATAATATACAATAACATTTATAAAGTATTTATTGTTAAAAGATCAATGGAAATCAACCAAATGCATTAAATATTATTAGCTACCATTCTGACATCTCTTGGCAAATTTTTGAATTACTTGATTTTTGGGCATACTTTTTATGACACACAACGCCATCTTAGCGGGAAAACATGCGTAACACCTGCACTCCCGTAGCCCATTAAAGTTTCTTTCCCATTTGACACAATTATGTTTTGTTATTAATTTTTGAGAAAAATTATTGGGCGTGATTGGTTTTTTTTTTTTTGGGGGGGGGGGGGGCTTATAGGTCTAGTTCTATCTTTTTTTGATTTATTGATCTACATTTACTAATTCTAATTTTCTACGCTTTAACTTACTTGTTAGATCTCTAAAAAGATTTTTAAATTGAAATCAAATTGAATTTCAATAAAGCAAAATTAATAATTTATTTATTAATGGCTTCGAAATGAAATTAATTAATCAAAACGTTCCCAAATATAATAATTAATCACTTATTAGTCACTGTTATTGGCAGATGGAAAATCGAAATTTCTGGTCAGATGACCGCTCTCTGAATTGAATAATGTAAGTAGGGGCTATGTGATGTTCTTAGTCACTCACTCCAGCTGGTTTTAACATTGTAATATTTTTTGAATAAATAATAAAATATTCATGACCGAATAAAAAAATTGAAATCAATATCATCTTGTCTGGTGACCCAATATTTTTTTGCATTTAAATGATTGAGAGAGAAATCAAATCATGTCTTTTATTTCAAACTACAGAGAAAAAAAAAACTCGATTTGCGAATGAATAAAAATCCTGATGAAATCTCAATAGATGTGTATTATTCTTTCCAAATCAAATTACAATTTAGACTAAAAACTATTTATTTATAAACAGTACGGATAGAGTTGTTTTTCTAATTTAGCCAGAGAGAGAACGATAAGAGTTTAAAATTAAATTTCAAAAATAGTGTAGCCTTTATAGAAAAGAGATTTTGATTTAATAAGAAAAAAATATTTAAATTTTGCACCGTTCTCGTTAAAAGATTTTGTAAATTACCTTAAAATATACAAATAAAAACCCTCGGTTATTTGTTTCAAATTATTTATTGATTATAAATTAACACTTCAGAATTTTGACACTGGCATGTCATTTTCAGCAGTGATATTAATTGATAAATCACAATAAATAAATTTAAAAAAATAACCTAGTGTTTTTATTTGTAAGGCAATTCATTCACTTGATTCCTTTTTAATTTCTCTGACAATTGTCACTTATTTTTGTTTTTTAAATTCTTCTTGAGTTGTTGAGGCTATTTGACTTTAGAGTATTCATATATAAAGAAAATTTAACGTTACACTGACTTCCAGCAGATGTTCAACACCATAGTTTGATGTGTGCCATCGATTTGACCATGCAATTTTAAATAATTAAATGAATGTACACTACACACTCATGAAATGGTTCTTGGATCTACAGAAAAACCCTCCAACCTACAGATGGAAAATGGAAATGGGAAGAAGATAATAGAAAAGAAACTGAAAATGATTTAGAAAATATACGAGATGCCGGAAGAAAGATGGCCGAAAATCTGCCTAAAAGAACTGTTAAGAAGACGGAAGATTGACGATCTTACAAGATGGATCGCAGATACAGTGAGAAGGAGGAAGACCAAGCCTACTGACAGACCTCTCAATAGACAAGACAATTGACAGTTTAGAAGAGGAGCTCAAATATGTATTTAACACTAACGTATAGACTAAACTGGGACAGTGAGGTACAAGAGACGTGGACAAGAATTGACAAATCAACTTATAACCCGCTGTACAAACAAATGAAAAAGCACTTGGGGATAGAGGACTACCTGACTAACAGATATTTAAGGGTAAGAGACAAAATGACATGGGCAAGAATAAGGTGTGGAAATGACCTAATGAAATTTGGGGAAAGAACTACTTGTAGGTTTTGTGAATCGACAGACGAAACACTAATTCACTTAATGACATGTAAGATGAGGACCAGGAACTAATGGAGAAAAGGAAAATTAATAAGGAATGGACAAGACGAGAAAATGTATCCAAACTCAACTAGGGAGGGAAGGAATCGAGGAAATAAATTAAAATTAAATTAAATAAATAAATGACTGGCTAATCCTGATACTAAGTGAGATGGCCAAGTGTTACTTTTTTTAGCTAGTATAAGCTTATTTGATATATCTTTGTAAACCAAGCCGATTTTTGTTTTTTATGGATTAAAAAAGCAATTTATGGAAAGTACCAGGATGTCCTTGTGTAATATAATTTTCAAAATGACTTTTGAAAAAATCATGGCCATCTATCCCGGACTTACCCTATTAAAATTTTAAAATCATGAATAAATTGTGAATAATTTTTATCAATGTTCTAAGAGAATATTATAATATTCTCTATTTAATAGAGATCATAAGATGTTGAGGAGCAAATGCGAGGCTGGTTATATGGATGGAGGGGGAGAGGGGGGGGGGTCGTGTTTCCTTCCATCCAAAAGGCAAAGTTCCATACATATGCCGTTAGAGGTTCCATCTTCTTCGTAGGAGAGGCGTTAACAAACTCGGTCACAAGTTGAGTTTAGAGGAGAACGAGAGAGAGGTTTTAGTTGTTTCCCCTAGGAAACAGACAGAGAGAGGCTCAAATCGACCACAAGAAATTGTCTCCCTAAAACAATTTCACAACATATTCAATTGTTGTATTCTACAGGCAAAGTTTGTTATCAAAGCTAATTTTGTTCAACAAAAATATAATAATAAGAAATGGCAGATGTTCAAAACCCTCTTAATATAGTCTGATAATGGAATTAATTATAACAAAAAATGAGGGAGAATTAATAAAATTTGCATTATGTAGTAATTCGGCGATGCCCATCTTGAATTTCTAATTTTTAACGATTTCGAAATTTGGAGGCACACAAAGATAAAGATGATTTTAAAAGTTATTTACTTAACTATAATACACTGTGTGAAATAGTTTATGATAATAATTTTGAATGTAAAATAAAAAATTTTGTAATATATAAGGGGTCGTCCACATATTACGTAACGGGTTAGGGGGGAGGAGGGGGCTGGCCAAAATGTTACTAATTGTGACATGGGGGACCCGGGGGCTTTCTCTAAATATGACATAACAATTCAAAGTTGAATTTATAAAATTAAAAATACAAAAAATTCGATGTTTTTCACAATAGGAGTAAATGAAGTGATTATTTGAGTCACGAGGGAAAATTTACTAAAAAAAGCAAACGTGTGGGGGTCGTAGGACCTCCAGCAGGAACGAAGTTCCTCACGCCTTTTCTTCAACTCAGAATATAATTTAATAGAATATTACTGTCCGAGTAAGATATTGTAAAAGGAGCAGAAGGTTTACTTGATTGATTTTGGAGACCTCGATATTTTTTCAAAATTATTTCATTTCTGCACCTCCATCTGCAAAATCAATCCAGTAAACCTCCTGCTCCTTTTACAATATTTAAATAGACGGAAAGCCCGCCGAAAGCCAGGGAGCTGCCCCCTGTGGAGCCTCTTGCTCGCCTTCGGCGTAGATAGAAAGAAATAAAGAGGAGAAGGTGGGCGTGGCCTCACCAACACTTCGGCTAATCTCGCCTTCGCTCGGGCGCTGGGAACGCATTTTTGTTGGGAACGCGTTTTTGTTACGTTACATTTTCTGCTAATTCCCCCTGCCGCGTTAAAGAACTTGGTTCCAAAAAAAAAAAGGTAAAATGATATGAATTTTGTATAAAAAATTTTATTCAGGAGGAGGGGGGTAGTTCTATGTTGTGACATAATATTTGTAGAGGGGTTTGTTTGTATGTGACTAACTGTGAGTTGGGGGGGGGAATAGAAAATCGTCAAAAAAGGCGTTACCTACGACCCTTATGTAAACTTTACTTATAATAATAAAAAAAGCATTATAAATTTTACTATATAGATTTTTAAAATTTGAGGGCATTATGATCGAAATTGAGATAAAATCGCCAGTAGGGAAAAAAATCACAACATTATTACTCTGCGCACATCTATTGTATAAAACAAGAAAAAAAGTAATTGTCATTGGTTTATTTACAATTGTGCAAATGAAATGCCCCTTATCTCAGTTTAGGTTAGGCGCTTGGTTCCTTCGTGCATAACATAGTCCAAAATAGGTGTGGCTGTAAAGCGTCAGGGGATAGTCGAAAATAAATCTTGTGTAAAAAGAATTAGCAAATGTCTTAAATTCAAAGCCATTGACTTATCAAAACCCACACCCCTTTTTGTAAATTATTTTAGCAGAGAGTCAAAGAGCGTGCAGCTAGTAATTAATAATGAATTATAACTCGTTCTTTATGATAAGATTAGAAAAACATACAAAAAGTTAACAAAAGAGGAGGAAAAAAAAACAAGTTAAGTAAATAAAAAAGTTACAAGAAATAACATTTTACTTAGTTACTTCAATAATAATGAGTTTTTCATTTAATGAGATAATTAAGTAAAGAGAAAGAGGGCTCTTAAAAGATTTGAAAACTCAAAAACTTATCAGCTTCAAATTACATAGTTTAAACCCAAGTTGAGATATAAAATTTCCTAATGAGCCATTAATTAGTTTTTTTAAACTAAGGAAATAAAATCAACAAAAATAACGTTGCTTGTATCTACTTATTAGCTAGTAGCCTACATAAGAGATCCTAAAACGTGTTTATGCGATATCGAATTTTTTAAACCCATCGCCTTTTAGTTATGCATTTTATATTAGTTTGTTTATAGGTGATATAACGTTGTGGAAGGTGATCCTAAAAAACAAAAATGAGATGGATGTCTCTTCTGTTTATTTATTATTTCGATCATCATGTCCATCCATCAAAACCTTAAAAAGCCTTTTTATGATTGTTTTTTTTTTTATTAAAGGTATTATTATGTTGGTTAAAATGAATAATTAAATGTTGATTTCTCAAGAGGGATTAAATAACGCCAACACCAACTATATGAAAAATCGCCTACTTTACCTAAGATGAAATGGAACATATCGACGAATCTTACCTGAAACAAAAGGAAAAAAAACATTAATTTAAATAGCTAGGATGTTTTTAAATATAAAAATTAGTACACTAAGTTATATGTTCCATTATCAGACACTGTAAGAGCAGTGAAATCGAATTAAATGTTAGTTTATAATTAATAAATTTTTGAAACATATAACCTAGTGTTATTATTTGTATATGTAATATTCAAATGTTTCGACGGGAGGTCAATTTTTTTTTTTTTTAGAATATTTTAAAATTTTTTAATTTTTATATTGTTAAAAAAAGTTTTGAAAGTTGATTTTTTTTTTAATTTATTAGTTAATTTTGCTACTTTCCCAGAGGACTTGATTCAAAAAATATCAGCTCGCCAGTTTCAAGTATAAATGGCTTTGTTATTGTTAATTCTGGAATTTATTTTTATCCGTAACTTTTTTTTTTCAAGTAGATTGTTATTTTTATTTCAAACGTTGAATAGCTTGCAAGAGTCCAGCAGCTAACACTTTCAAGTAGACGTGCGTAAAAAAAAAAATTGATTTCCACTGATCGTTTAAAAAAAAAAAAAAAGTGGGTCGCTAGATCGCTAGAAGAGAATAATTGATTTTGGTACTTTAGCCAGGAAATAAAAACAATAAACGAATCAAATGAATAAAACCATTTCATACTAGACGATGTAGTTGCAAAAAAATTGAAATTTTAAAAACAAACATTGCAATTGTTGATTATAAAATGGTCAAGTGTATTAATAAAGAAAATTCACCTTTCATATTTAATCCAATCCCATAACTAACTGCTTCCCGTTTACTTATGAAAATTTAAACCTCAAAACTACCCGAGTTATTATTTAGATTATTATTATTATTATTTGAATTTACTACCGGATTCCCCGTTTATTTACCCGAGGTGCTTACGTGCACGAAGTTACACTCTCCAAACCCAACCGGCCTCTGGCCGTAGCCATCTTCTGACACCCGTGAAGTTACATCGTTTCTTATCTTTAACTCCCTTCCTGCTTTTTATTTCTAGTTAAGGAGCTAATCCTTATTTCTAATTCCCCCCGGTTCCATTTATTCAATCACTTCCTTATGCTAGAGAGTCAATTAATATTATATATTTTATTTTTTTTTGGAATGGGTGCATAAGGTCCGAAGACCTATAATGACCAATAGTCACATGCAGCCAGGAAGAAAATAAAAACAAAAGGAGAAGCATAAAAGGGGAACTCAACTGCGGGAACTGAGAAGATGCCTGTTGAGGTTAGACTTGAAAGTCTGAAGATTGTAGGTTTTGGGGAAGATAGACGCAGGGAGCTTGTTCCAATCACGGGAGGTCATGGGGACAAAGGAAGAATGAAATTGATTTGTTCTGTTAGTCGTGATCTGAACAGCATAGGGATGCTTGGACGATGCCTCCCTTGTGTTCCGTGTATATGTTGCCTTGGGTGGAATAATTGATTTTAATTGACCATGGTTATACCTAAAGAAGAGAGAGTGCAGACACCTGTCTTCTATGATCTAGTGACTGTAAAGATACGGTGAGGGTAGAATCATCGACCAGTCTAATTGATTGGCCGAAATGTCTCTCAAAATATTGAAAATTTGATTAAAAAATATTAATTCCTTTATTTTTTTCTTTTTAGAGATTGGTATTTAAAAACATAATAATTTTTTTTTAACAAATACTGTATGTTTTCAAATGAATAAAAAAAATCACCGTGAATTCATATTACTCACTAGAGATGTGAAAAATGCATATTCAAGATAAGAAATTGGTCAAATAATTTTCAGAGAGCAGACCTTGAACTGGTACAAATGTGTTGAGTCTAGTTTCGTGTTTCCTTATAACGTCATTGGACAAGAAAATCAAACAGACTCAAGCTTTTCGTCAAAACTTTGACAAGCATGAATCAAACTTGATAGAAAAGTTTCACTTCACCTGTTTAATTAATTTTTTTGTTAAACTTAAATAAACAAAAAATGGAAAATCTTATAATAACCGAAGTGATTTTTCCCTCGAGAGATACGAATCAGAGTTTGAATTATGATCTTTTGGAATTAGAACACTAAAACATATTTTTCCAATTAAATATCTGTGATCTATGATCACAAATAATACAAAAAGCTGCTGCTGGTTATAAATTCTTCAATTAATCTACGTATAAATCGGAAAAATTTATTTAACATCAATGAATGAACGCGATAAAAACAAAAACAAAATCTGGCGTTTATTTTTATTGAATCCAGATCCGAAAGAGAGAGAAGAGAAGAGAAGAGAAGCGAACAAATAACGTAATTAAATGACAAACGATTAAGATAAGAAAGAACAAGTGGCAATCGTTAAATTTAATCTGTTATCATGTTAATTTTCAAACTTTCAAATTTTATCTCATTCTCTCTCTCTTGCAAATGCAATTTAACCAAGAAATAAAATCAATAAAAAAGATTAAAAGATACGATCCTCTTTTTTTTTTTACTTTTTCGTGAGGAAAATTAATACTTTTTTTGATTAGTAGAATAGAGTTTTGGTTAACGACATGAATCTATTGTCGTTGACCACAACCGAATGAAATTACATTATTCACTTGATCAAAGGTAGTTAACCAAAGATTTTTTCTTTCTTCTACTCGTCAAGTAGGCCTATGATTTATCTGAAACCAAATAACAAAGTCCAAATATCTCCACTGGAGTCCCGGGTTCGCTTCCCGTCCCAATTTATTTCATTTGATTTGACTACAAATCATTTGGAATAAATAGGGATGGGGTCTAAATGGCCTTAGAGGCAGAAAAAGACAGTAAAAAAAAAGTCCAAATAATTTTTTTCACTTTTTCCATTAAGGCGGCTACAGACGTAACTGCAAACTTGACAAGCATGCACGTGCAATCTTTTTGTACAAGCAAACTGTAGGGTCTGTAGGAGAATTTTGCGCAAGCATTTTAATTGTGGAAGCCGCTTGATGCTTGATTGAATTTTAATCATGCACAAGCAAAACTCTCCGCCATTTTAGAGATGTCTTGACATTTGATATTTATTTAATATAAATATATTTTAATATTTAATATTTATTTAATATACATATGTTGATAAGAGAAGTGTCTGTTCAACGATTAGAATGATTCACAAGAAGAGAGGATGTCAGCCAAAGGAGTGCCTCTATCGAATATAAATCTCCATACAGAAGACGTGTCGGCTATAATTAGATAAATCCATCATCAGTTCTTAAGAGATTATTGGCAATCTCAAGGTGCACACCAATGAGTTGCTGATAGAGTTGTTATAATATAACAATATATATATATATTATATAAACATATACAAAATTATATAAAAATACAATATTTGCATATCCGATATCATATACTCATCAGTCAACACGAACAAGTCATCTCAGTCTGATGATGGATTTATTTAAATAAAACCGAAACGTCTTCTGAATAGAGATTTTTATTCGATAGAGGCTCTCCTTTCTGACATCTTCTCTTCCTGTGAATCATTTATTTAATATATATTAATTTATTTAAAATTTCAATTTAAATATTACTATTTATTGTGTCTCTGTTTAAAGCAAATGAGTATTTCTTGTTATCTTCGAATAAATAACCTTCCGAGTTTGACATTTTTATGTTAATTTTCTGCATAAGCTATTTCTGCACATGCTTGTGCCGTGGGGTGCCAAAGGAAATCTGTGCATGCTGGTACAAAAAGATTGCACATGCATGCTTGTCAAGTGAGCAGTTACGAGTGTAGGCCCTTTAAAGGCCTTTTTTTTATTATTTTTTTAAGATCTTTGGTGTCAGTGGAATGTTCACTTAAGGTCTAATCTAATAGTGCGTAAATTGTTAGTTTCTCCTCTCCTACGCAGGTAACCTACGTTTTTTGTTTATTTTTTAATGAAATAGACAAAACCCATGAGGGGTTTTTAATATCGTAACTCACTGTAACACTGACCTATATGAAAAAGTTGGTATAAATTTAAATTGATAACCGAGAGTTCTAATTGAAACATAAATTAAAAAAATAAAAACACGAGGTGATATGCTTCAATATTTTATTTATTAGTACGGTATTCTAGTATTTAGAGGATTGAGTTACTGTTTCTGTTTCTGTCATAGCGATGAATTGTTTTATGTATATTAGATTATAATATCCCCCCCTCCACCTCCGTGGCCGATACAACTGTCAATATTGATAATCTAAAGGCCAAGGGGAGTGGGTTCGGTCCCCAGGCAATGGGATGAATTATTTAAATCATTTGGATACCAAATAGTATAAATAAATATGCTCCAATATAAAAATCTTAATTAATTAATACAAGTATCGTTTAGTAAGATGTCGAAAATACTTTAAAAAAAAGTCGCACCCCCCAAAAAAATATATTATAATATTAAATGGACCCTGTTTTGCAATGGTGTGTCAAAGACCAAAAAATTCAAAATTAAGTTAAGCACGGAATATTGTTTCAAATGCTTTAATTAATAGTATTTTTTATGAAATATGTCCTAAAAAAATTTATATTTAATGTTACTTGCACAATTGACAAAAAAATTATATATAATCCAATGAAAACAAAAAACTTTAATGTTGATTTTCTCAAAACTCAATGTTTGGTCTATGACACACCATTGCATAACAGGGTTCAAATAAAAAGCCTATCTTAAAATTTATTGAATTGACAAAAATAATTTTAAAATAAAAAGAAAATCTATATTATATCAAATTTATTTTTATCTCTTGGCCTTCTGTTTATCCATGAGTCTAAAACGATGCAAAAATTAGTAAATAATATATACTTGGGTGTATAAAATTTATTTATAAAACATATATACTGTATATGTATGTAAAATGGTACAAAAGATTGACGTGTAAAATAAAGAGATTTGTACAGAAATTGATGTAAATACAATCTAGAATAAATTTTTATTCTGTTATAAGAATTAATATAAATATTTGTAGAAAATTATTTACGGTACCGGGTACTGTATTATTAAAAAAAAGTATAAATACGTTAAATTTATCATCAGCCCTAAGTTGACAAATTCATCACTGTCGAATAAAATTCTCCATTACTTGATTATACGTACTATATTACGTCAAAAAAACTTTCTGTCAATTTTTTTTTTCGTTCAAGGACCAATATAAAAAAAATGTAGAAATGTCCTTACATATTTATTTATTGGAACATTTCGGTGATTTCTTGACATTTCTTTTTTAAAAAGAAAATAAAAAAAAGGACATCCATATAAATATAAATCATAATATAAGAAAGAGAGAGATATCTCTTTCGAATACATGTATAGACGATTTACGAAGAAATATAGGCGAAAAAAGAAAATAAAAAATTAGACATGTTTGTTAAAAGCAATATGAATTATATAGAGCTATAAGTTAAGGAAACTTGGACAAGGCTTAAAGAGCTCTGCTTACTTTGTTAGCCACCTCGAGTAAGACGTTGTTATTATATAAAAAGTAAAAACATCAAAATTTCCATTTGTGATGACCGCAAAATGATTCGGGTCAAAATGTTTATTCAAAGTTTAATTAAATTTCAGACCGAGCCACACAGATATAGAATCAGCCACATAACTAGTTAACGAAATTAATGCGGAAAGATTTGAAATAATGACAATTTCTGAGCCTTTTGTTTTTTGGGGATGGCGAACCAGAAGGGCAGATGGCGAATTGTTCGCAGGCCCGAGAGACGAGGAGATAATTTTACAATTAAATATATTAGAACCCCCCCTCCCTCCTCCCACCAGTTTCTCTTAATAAGCATAAAATTACAACTCAACGTTGGAAATTTATTAAAATCAGAACAATGTGCACCTTCTAAAGCTTAAAACCCTACCCCGAAATAATAACTTCTAATATTAATAATATTATCTTTTATATTATTATTTCATGTATTGATAAAACGGAGATGGAATTTTATATGTTAAATTAAAATTTAATAAAATTGAGATAAAGACAAGAGAGAAACGAATTGTATTCATGATAACACAAGGGCGGATACAGGGGGGGTAAAGGGGGTAATTACCCCCCTGAGATTTGAGAAAAATATTTTTTTTGGGAAAAAAAATTGTGTTTAATATAAAATTTTAAAAATTAATACTCAAAAATTTGATTTGTATATAAATTCTGGTAAACAACTACAGAATGCACCTTTAAATTACCGATAATAAGAAAAAAATTGTGTGCTGTGCGACCAGTCACACCAGATTACCCCTCCGAGAAACTCCTCTGGATAACTCGGAAACTCCACTGTGATAACATAAGAACATTTTTTAATTTTTTAATTCAATTGTAAATGCCAAAGTATGTTTGTTACCAATCAATCGAAATAGGGAGAATTATAAAAAAAAATCTGGTGTGCCTGGTCGCACAGCACACAACTTTCTCTTACCTTCGGTAAACGAAAGTTGTGTTCTGTGTAGGGACACGGAAAAAGTATCGATACTTACTAGTATCGATACTAGTACTTTTTTACTCGATACTTTTCTTTCGATACTTTACTCATATGAGTACTTGATTGCCGGTATCGAATGAAAAGTACTCATTTAAATATAGTTTGTTTGTTTGTTTTTTTTTAAGTTTTTTCGGCATCTTAGGCCATATAGACTTTAAACGTTAAACAAATATTGAATTTTGTTGAAAAATATTTGAATATTGTTGAACGCCTCCCGGTAGCCATCGGTACTTGTAATTAAAAATTATACAAATAAGTAAATAATCCCTAAATGGCCTCTGTAGCCGAAAAATTCTTAAAAAAATGGGAAAACATTTATATTTGGTACTATAGCAACCATTTCTCCTATCTTTCCTATGAATTACAAGAGTAAAGTGGTCTTCAGAAGATTTCAATGGCAAAATGAGAATATACATTTTAAAGAGCATATAAAAATAAGAGAAAGTAATAAATGATTTTTGAATTTTATTCAAAATCGTTGGAGTGAATTTGAGAAAATCGAGAAAAAAAAAACTGAAAAAGTGTAGTACTCTTTTGTTCAAAAGCTTCGAGTTACGTTCAATATTGCCTATATTAATTATGAATATATCATATTAATATTGGGAAACTTTACTAATTTATTAGTAGTAAAGAAGAGAGATGAAGGGGCAAAAAGAAGTAACGAGGACTGAAGGAGTGGCTCTTCCCCCTCTACTTTGTTTTTGTGATTTCATATAAAAAAAATCTACAGTATTAGAGTACATAATGTACAGTATTTATATATTTTTAATAAATATTTAATACAAAAATGTGGTCTATAATTAAAAATCCTCCTAATAAAAAAAATCTAAATATGAAGCTCGACTGTTAGAGATAAATGTAAATAACGACTGACATAAAATCTCAAACTCCCAAAAGTGTTTGTGTTCCTGAATAATTTTACAAATAGAGTCCATATCTATTGTGGGCCTATTTCAAAATTAACAAAAATAAATAAATAAAATAAAATAACATTATAATTCTGAAATTGCATCTTTTACTCAAATTTTATGAAATGATGCACTCTAGTTGGAGAGTGTACAAGCAAGCCAGGGGCGGATTAAAGGGGGTAGCCCCCCCCCTGAGAAGAAGTTCACAATGTTATAAAAACTAGTAATCTAAAGAAATTATGATTTCCGGGCTTTAATTTCAATTGAATTTGTTACCAATCAATTTAAATAAATAGGAAAGGGGTCTAAATGGCCATAGATGCCCACAAAGTCCTTAAATAAAAAAAAAAAAAAAAAAAAAAAAACGCCCCTCCCCCGACAAAATTGCATTAATCCGCCACTGAACCAAGCTGTAGTTTTTATGTATGGAGAACATTTGATTTCTGATTTTACGAGATTGAAATAACCTTTTCGAAAATATTACTTTTTTTTATGAACAAAAAAAAAAAAAAACATACAATATTCGATTATAATCAGGTGATTATTCCTTTTATGTAAACGAGTATATTCTCTTTTTATACTTTGCCACTTTAATAAAAAAAAAATTTGGTGTTAGTGACCGCACCGCACACCTTTGGTAATTTAATATATAAATATTTTGTTATAACTATTTCTTAGATATTTTAGCTATTTTTATAATTTTTTCGAAGCTCTTTAATTCTCTCTGCGATGAAGAGATGACGGATATTAAAATATTGTAAAAATAAAGTTGTCAGCTAAACATGGTTTTATAAGAGGATTATATTTTTAATCTCTTTTAAGTACAAGTGAAATTTTCACTTGATGATTTCGATTAACTTTATAAAGGTTAGTGATATCATCAAAGAATGGAATTACTTTTAAAATCATTATCCGCTAATACAGTAGTGATAGACTTAACGATAATTTAAAATTTTCTTTTTTTTAATGCAACAATTGTGTGTTTTTCAGAGAAAAAATTGTTAACAAAAAACTGAAAAGTCATCATATAAAGTGAGGTTTTTAGGAAAGAAACTCTTTCTCCCTGCTTGGGCGTCCCCCTACTATTATAGATTGATTGACGGCTTTGTTGTAGAAAACTTTATTGAACAAGCAAGAAAATACTGAGAGTCACCATTATTCCTTAGGAAGAGAATATTTTTTTTTTATTAAGTCTACTATTTTTTCCATTAGCCAGAGGGCATAGGGATGCAAAAATACAAATGCTTATAAAAAAATACAATATAATATAGGCCCTACATATAAAAACAACATATTATAGAAAAACCATTAGGCCTACTACCGATATGATATTAATAGAATAACATTTCTAGCAAAAACAATAATAAAACAACATTATAGCAAAATCAAATAAATAAACACCGGGTTAACAAATGGACTTGTTAAAAAAAAACTAGAGTTTATAATAGGTAATAGAGAAGTGAAATTTCTATTCTAAATTCTCATTCATGATAGGAAAATTGTAAAGAATTTGGTCAGATCTACTCAACAAAATAATATTTATTAACTCATTTTCCAGATAGAAATGTGTTGAGTCTATCTATTCCCTTCAGAAGCCGCTTTTTACTTGTTCCCACATTGTGAAAGAATATCCAATTGAAAGCAAAAGTAAACGACCCTAACCTTTAACATATTGTAAAATATATCACATCCCATCATTTTATTGTTACAAAAAGTTGAATCAAAATCAAAATATCAAATATATATACTTCTTTTTTAAATAAAATGATGGGATGTCGTATATTTTACTATAAGAATAAAAATGAAGAGGGTTTCTGCACCACAAAAAAAGCCACTTAACAGAGACTCCACTAACTACCCATACATCAAGCAACTGGCCCTTAGTCAGGGGACTAACCAGTAAAAACACTTATTATTTTGCAAAATTGAATTTTACTCATCAAGACAATTTTCTAAACTTTCGATGCCTAGAACAATTTATCTTCAGCCTCAAAATATGCTATAACTAGGGTTTGGACACCGGTGAAAACCGAAACCGGTATACCGGTTTTTTGGCTAATTTTCAAAAACCGAAAAACCGAGATTTTCCCGAAAAACCGAATTCGGTTTTTCTTTTTTCAGTAATACTTGTATTCAAATTATAAATTAGCCCGTGACCCATGGCTCAGAGAGAAGACATTAGTTCCCTTCCCGTCCCAAGCGAGAAAAATTTATTTCTTTTGAATTGGCTATCAATCATTTGAAATAAATAGGTATAGGGTCTAAATGGCCTTAGATGCCGAATTTTCCAATACTTAAATAATCTATATATAATAATAGCGGAGTGTCTGTCTGTCCACCCGTCCGTCTGTCTTGCTCTGTTTGACCAACTTTCCGTTGGAATGAGAAAATTTTGTAATCCTATAGTGGACGTTATGGAGATTACAGGAAAAATACTCGGGTCCCGAAATTCCTACAATTTTTTTAACACTCACACACACATTCACAGTCTTTTTGGCAACTTAGGCCATATAAGACTACGAAAACTGTTATATATGATAATATCTATTGGGGGGTCCAGGCATTTCTATTTAAAACATTTGGTATCCAAATGGCTTAAATAAAATCATCCGAACTCGTGACGTTTGGTATAGGAGGTAGACACGTTACCTACTTCGCCAAGCCCGGGGGCAATTTTTTGAGTTATTAATTCCTAAAGTTACGTTTTGTCCCATAGGAAATGTATGGAGAAATATTTATGTATTTTTTGGATTTTTTGTATTCTATGAATGTAAACAAATCCTCAAGCAGGCACTGGATTGGAATACTAGTAATAATAATTTTCTTGGGTCGGATCGCAGGCAGTCCTATTTTATTTAAGCTAATTGGATACCAAATGGCTTAAATAAGAATGCCTCGACCCCCAAAAGATATATTCATTAATAACGGTTATCGTTTAAGATGTTGAAAATAAACCGGTTTAAAACCGGTTTACCGGTTTTCCACTTTGTAAAAAACCGAAAAACCGGTTTTCAAAATTTTCCGGTTTTTTCCAAACCCTAGCTATAACCTCATCATCGATTTCCTTGAAGCATCTTTTTGAGATCTGCGAACAGGTAAATGTTAGATTTGGTGAATATGGGGGGTGTGGAAGTAATTCGAATCGTAAATCGTTCGATTTCACCATCGTTATTATCACTCTTAAATCGGTGCACTGTCTTACTGAAACAAATGTAGCGTCACTTAACCTTCAATCTATCGACTACTGATCCGAATTTACACAGTTGGTACTACCAAAAAACAAATGCGCCATGGCATTTTTGGCGCCATCTATGTGTAGAATTAATAGCAAAATACGTAGAGTGTTCCTATAAAGTTTTCTCTAAGATTCTTCATAGGAACGTTTTTGAATAAAAGGTCTATTTTAATCCAATGTATTTTTCTTTAACTTAAATCAAAGTGATAGAGAGAAGCTGCATAAATGAGGGATTTTATTTTTTTCTTTTTTTTTTTTTATATAAAAAACATTCACACTTTCCATTCACACTCACACTCACACACACATTCACACTGTCTTTTCGGCAGCTCAGGCCATATAAGACATTTACGATAACCGTTATTTATGAATTTATATATATTAGGGTCCAGGCATTTTTATTTAAGCCATCTGGTATCCAGATCCGCGACGTTTGGTATATGAGGTTAGCACGCTAACCTCTACACCACGCCCCGTGGGCTTTTTTCTTTTACTCTTTACGTTTAGAGTTACGAATAATCAAGAAAATTGCAATTCGAGGAAGGATTTATCTTCTTTTCATTTATTTTTTATAAATGATGTAAATATCATCTTACTCTTTTTATATAAATTCTAGAAATTGATTATAGAATGAAGAAGATGTGTATAATTTTCTCAAAAAATAAAGGCAACCAAGTTGCAAAACTTAATTGGTCATGAAATTTTCTCCAGGTCTAGAGGCTATCGCCCTAATTATTATGACGTGAGTTTCAAAAGATTTGTTTTAGAGGAAGCTGAGAAAACCGTGGTTTACCGCTCATCTTTACCGCTCCCGGCGGTTCGATACACTTCTAATTTTAATGCCTTATTAGACCCACTTACGGCTACAAATTTGCCAAACCTCATTCTAATACAGATTCTAGTTCGAGAGATATAAGCAACAAAAACCAATTTTGTTTTTTGCATTTCTGGGGGTCGTTATGACCTGAAACGTAAAGATATATTAAAAAAAAATTGAGGGGGTTAGATTTTTTACGATCATAATACTTTCTCCTTACATTTAATATATTGACAAGAAAGTAAGACTTTTCGGCATCTGAGGCCGGTTTCATATTTGACTGCACTTGCAATGGTGGGAGGGGGGGAGGGTGTAGTTATAAGAGACCAAAGCCAAAAATTAAATTAAATAGACTATTCTTTCTTCGTTTGTTGCCCAATCTACCTTGCATTTGATCCCTTGGGAGAATAGAATGAATTATACCTACGTCACATCAAGCACATATCCAGATGGGAGAGGGCAATGGTTAGTTATTAATATTATAATTATTCGTAGTTTTCCCCCAGAGGATCATAAATAATCATTTTAATTTATGGCGAAACAGCCAATTCAATTATATTATTTCAATTAATGAAAAGCGAAAATTTATTTATTTATTTTTTTTTTAATAGCATAAATCATTTATGTATTTATTAGAAATTTATTAATATTTTAATATAATAAGAGGAGCTATTTTTACTTTCTCTTACCTATGTATATATGTAATATATATATATAGAGAGAAAGTATTGGATTCATGTCAAAAATTCGATGTCGAGATTTTGATGGAAATACACGTTTTGAGGTCCCCTGAATCCAAAAAAGTGGTTTTCGTGACATGGTCTGTCTGTGTGTCTGTGAACAAAATATCTCAAGAACGGAAAGGGCTAGGAGGTTGAAATTTTATATTTAAGTTAGGCACCTCCATGGGACTTGACAGGAAGCTTTTGAACAAAATCGACCAAAGAGTACTAGTACTTTACTTATGCACTTTTTCAGTTTTTTTCGATTTTCTCTAAATTCGCTCAACGATTTTTTTTTTTTAAATTCAAAAGATCAATTATTTTTTAGACTGCTCTTTAAAACGTATATTCTCATTTTGCCATTGAAATCTTCTGATGACCACTTTACTCTTGTACTCCATTAGAACCATAGAAAAGATAGGAGAAATTGTTGCCATGGTAACAAAATATAAATATTTTCACATATAAATTTTACATCTTGAAATTTGAATGTACCGTACTGTGGGGAACTAAATATAAACTGGCGCACAGCACACAACTTTCTCTTACCTTCGGTAATCGAAAGTTGTGTTCTGTGCTTGTCACACCAGATTTTTTTATAATTAAAATTTGTATTTTAAGTATACAAGTGTATTAGAGAAAATAATAAATAAATACATATTTAGATCCAGATGGTAACCACGATTCCGAGTGAACTCTTAATTTAATTGCATTGAGACTAAAGCCCGATAGTTAGGCAGCCTGCGTTGTCTGTGTGAGAAATACCCTTTTAACAAAAAATTTTCCATAAAAAATTATCTTTTTAATATAAATTTCAATAAAAATTATCTGAATGTTTTAAGGTGCGCGTCTCGAAAAGTCGTTAGAACACTATTAATTAATTAAGGGTAGAAAATTAATTATTTTTTAACACAATGATTACTAATTTAATTATCTATAAGATACAGAGCGAATTTTTTAAAAATATCTTTTCTTTAATGCGATTAATCTAAAAAAAAAATTTATTTTTTTGAAAATCAAAAAAGGACTTATATAAGTTGTAGATATTTTAAATAGCTTTAATTAAAAAAAAAAATTTGAGATCGATAGCTTCAAAATTGTGGCCACTGGAAAAATTCCCAAAATTAGCACCCCGAGACGCGCACCTTAAACAGAAAATAGTCCATAGTGAACGTGTGGGCTGCCTAACTACCAGGCTTTAGTCTCAATACAATTGCATAACGTGTCATTTCTGACACTAATGACCGAATAGAATAATAATAATAATTTTTGCAATGAGTAGTAACTGAATGTATGTAGGAGAAAAGCAAATAATAAATAAAGAAAAAATATTCTTTTCCCGCTTTTTTTAATACAAATGTCGACGTTTCGGTGGATTCAAAAACTTGAAGTCATGCTCGTTCCCACCTACAGTATGTCAGGATTTGCCAAGCTCGAGGCAAACATAGCACATGTCCTGTTGAAGGTCGGAAGAATCGGTCGAAACGTCTACATTTGTGTTAAATAAAGCGGAAAAATATTTTTCTAATATTAATTTTTTACGCCATCGGTAAAACAATACAGTAAGCTATATATCTCTAAATGGCCTTAGTAGCCGAGAGGGAAAATATTTTTCTACGACAGAAGAAAATTAATTTCCTCTTTTCGAGGATACTACTATTAGAGATTATTACTAAATTAATTAAGATTAAAGCTTCTTTTAAAAAAGATCTTTTCATCCTAAAAGCTCTTCTAATTTTCTCTAATTTACAATCTAGAGAAAATGTTCTCTCTACATTTAAGGTATAAATTAATTTAAAAACGAGTCATTTTTCTCATTTGACTTGAGTTTTACTTACAGACAATGTTCTTAACATTAACTGAGTTGCTTTTAAACAAAACTCTATTATTAGTTATTACTAATAAAAAAAGCTTTAAGAGCGAATAATAATCACTAATTTATTATCCAATACATTCGACTTAAAAGTGTCTTATAGCCTACATGCAGGTGAGAATTTTAATAAGAAACATTAAAAATCTGGTGTGACTGGCACAGCACCTTCGGTAATCGAATGTTGTGTCACACCAGATTTTGTGTCGAGATATATTTAGTTTCCGTCGAATTCAAGATGTAAAATTTATAAACATGGGAAAATATTTATATTTTGTTACTATGACAATCATTTCTCCTATCCTTTCTATGAAGTACAAGAGTAAAGTGGTCTTCAGAAAATTTCAATGGCAAAACGAGAATATACATTTGAAAGAGCATCTAAAAAATAATTGATTTTTGCATTTTAATCAAAATCGTTGGAGCGTATTTTGAGAAAATCGAAAAAAACTGAAAAAGTACATCAGCAAAGTACTAATAGTTTTTGGCTAATTTTGTTCAAAAGCTTTCTCTCACGTCCCATGAGAGTGCCTAACTTAAATATAAAATTTCAACCTCCTAGCTCAATTCTTTCATGCTTTAAATTGAAACACAAACATAAAGACAGACGATGCTGCGTAAACCACTTTTTTGTACTCAGGGGACCTTAAAACGTCAAAATCAAAATCTCGACATTTTTGACATACTTTATATATATATAGGTAAGAGAAAGTAAAAAATTTATAATCAAAAATTTCCAATGGCAATGGCAATTTTCAACTTAATAATTATTTTTACTGAACGCTGAGTCCGCGTGAAAAGTCTTTAATAATTTAATTCTCTACAACTTAACTTGTATTTTTTAAGCACCATTTTTAAGCACCATACTCAATCGTAAACATACTTTATTAATATTAATCTCTTTGAAGATTCAATTTAAAAAAAAAAAAAAAAAACTTATAAGAAAAAATAAACTTTCCCTAAAACTTTTTTTTTAACATTTATTTCCATTATCGAACAAAATAAAAAAAAGTGTGTGGGAGTTCCCTTTTTCTACTTTAATAGATTTCAATCAAAAACTAATCCGAATCGAATTATACTAAACTAAGTTATAAAATTTTGTAACAATCAGTCATTTATTTATCTTGGGGCTGGGAGGGGGGGGGGTGTTATGAAGGGTGTTTTGTCCTCAAAACATCGCCTCTCGGATCGATTGAAGAATTTGACAAAATGAAAAAAAAAAGAAAATTAGGCTATCCTTTAACAAATCGAATATTTTTACCGAGCCAAATAACAACTTGCTATATAATCATTTACTCCAAGTGTGCTTGGTATATGCATAAACAAATGTCTATGAAATAAGGTGCCATCTTCAGAGACCTTAAATGGCCTGAAGCAAGAGAGTTTAAAAAATAGATGCTTTTATTATTGACTCCATCCTCTGCTTGATCATCCTAAATAAATAAAAATAAATAAATATCTATGTAATTCTATAAAAGCTAAATAGACCTCCGAAAACGTACAACTTGCTTTAAATAATGATACCTAGATCAGAAATAAATGCCTCGCTTCAAGTTTCAAAAGACTGCGATATTGTTCTATGAAATATAACACATCGGCAGATATTGCAGTTCTCGGTCTAATAAAGAAAACACAACAATTGAAAATAGTTTGATAAGTGACTTTTTGAATTTGCCGCGCACTAACTGCTGTATAATTTTGATAGCAGACTTGGTGAATTTTAATGAAAAAAGTGAACTTCGGCAAAAATTCATAAATCGATCTAGGAATTGCGACCGCATCCACCATTTTCTCCAGATTTAGCCACCAGCAATTATTTTCTGTTTTCAAACCTGAAGCGGTAAGAGGGTTGAATGAAACTGAAACAAACCCCTATTTTGTTTTGTTGTTAAAATTGTTGAATAATCCCAGGGAGTTCCGAGGATCTAAGAATAGACAATTCCTTAAGCCAGCGGTTCCCAACCCGTGGGCCGCGGGATGATTGATTGGGCCGCGGATATCTAAGAAATGATAAAAATTATATACAGTATTTTCAGGCTATATATATACACTGGGCCTCAGCTTTTTTTTACGGAAAAAGTGGACCGCACTTCAAAAAAGGTTGAAAATCTCTGCCTTAAGCTATCAATGAGATGAGCGCCTATACGCATTTACTAAACAAAATTAAACAATTAATTTAATTAAATATCTTTTGTAGAGGAAATTCGATGACTGAGTGGTAATTATTGCGATTATGTAGATGTAGGCAGCCAGCAAGTGATAAAAAAAACTATTTAATTATCGTCGACGTTTCGGAATCACATCGATCCCATCTTCAGGACGATAAACAGATAGATGCAATTTCGGTTAATACAAAAATAAATGATTAAATTTGCATATACCATTAGATGTATAGACAGACAGCACTGGCCAAGAATGAAAGACTCTTTGAAATATCTTTGAGTAACTATTTATAGGTAAATTTTAAGAAAAAAAAAGTTTGCCTCCCCCTCCCAAGAAAAAAAGAAACAAGAAATGAACCGACGAGTCAGAACAAGAACTGATTTAAAAAAAAAAATTAATTCGCCATTAACAAAGATCTGGGATTCCGCAAGAATTTCCTAAATTATTGTGAATACAATCTCCATATATAATCATCCGTATTGTTATTCATAAAAATACTAAGCCTTTTTTTTATTTCTTTAGGCAAATACATTATGAGTCTATATTAATGCACTCTCAAAATTCGAGACTGGGCTCATGCCACGCCATGCAAAATAATGTTATTTGGTTGCATTTTCAAGTGGCTTGTATGTGTGTGGGTGCTTGCCCGAAAATATACTATCTCTGTATCTATAACCGAGTTGTAATCCAAGCCCAAGTCCTAATTATTTTCACTCTCGTCAACGGGCGATTTGTCATGTTTAACCAACATGTAATCCGCTTTTTGTGCTGAGAGGGAGTCCCTCCCCTCCAAACGCACACAAATATCCCTTTTTACTCTCTCTCTCTCGCGCTCTTTTGTACCAAAAACATGATTACATTATGGTCAGTTTGACTAGAACTGTTTGCTGCCACAACAAACGTAAAACATCCATCTATCTATTTATGCTATATATATTTATCTCAAAGTGTTGGTTGGCTTCTGCTAAAATAATTAATTTCTCATTATAATTTTATTGATTGCGAAGCGGTTTTCAAAGAGGAATGAAATGTGGAGCGAATTTTTGTGATATTAGAAAAAAAATATGGTGTGGCTAATCGCACAGCACACAACTTTCTCATACCTTCGGTAATCGAAAGGTGTGTTCTGTGCTTGTCACACCAGATTTTTTGTGTCGACATATATTTAGTTTTCACCGATATATTAGAATTCAAGATGTAAAATTTGCCCTCGGGGTTTGGAGTAGAGGTTAGCGTGCTAACCTCGTATACCGAAAGTCGCGGGTTCGGACCCCAGGCCGTCCGATTATTTTATTTAAGCCATTTGGATACCAAATGGCTTAAATAAGAATGCCTGGACCCCAATATGTATAATAATCAATAACGGATATCGTTTAAAGTCTTAAATGGCCTAAGTTGCCGAAAAGACTGAATGAAAAGAGTGAATGAGTGTGTGAATGTGAGTGTGAATGAGAAAAAAGTGTGAATGTTTAAAAAAAAAAAAATTAAAAGTATGGGAAAATATTTATATTTTGTTACCATGAAAACCATTTTTCCTATCTTTCCTATGAAGTACAAGAGTAAAGTGGTCTTCAGAAGATTTCAATGGCAAAATGAGAATATACATTTGAAAGAGCATCTAAAAAATAATCGATTTTTGAATTTTAATCAAAATCGTTGGAGCATATTTTGAGAAAGAAAAAAAAACTGAAAAAGTACATCAGTAAGTACTAGTACTCTTTAGCCGATTTTGTTTAAAAGCTTATTTTAACGCACTAGGGGGGTGCCTAACTTAAGTATAAAATTTCAACCTCGTAGCTCAATTCCTTCATGCATAAAATTGAACACAATTTCAAATTCAACAGACACATAGACAAACAGAATATGTTGCAAAAACCACTTTTTTTGGATTCAGGGGACCTCAAAACGTGTATATCCATCAAAATCTCGGCATCGAATTTTTGACATTAATCCAATACTTTCTCTCTATATATATTAACATAAACTATAGAGGTAAGAGTAAGTAAAAATCATAAAATTTTATTTGTTAGATAAGAGGGGTAATCGCAGCATCAATTAGTAAATGAAAATTTCCTTGATGAGAGGGCGTTAGATTAAAAAAAAATAAACCTTACTAAATTTTATTTTATTTAAAATCACATTTCGAGTACAAGTCTAAGCCATCCTCAGAGACGGCTGATAATAATCAAAGTGTGAATTTTAACAGGGAATTGTGATCCGTTTTATTGCTTATATTTGCAGAGAGCAGACCACAGTCGATTGTTGTCAATAAAAGTAAAAATTGCGTTAATTTTTTTTACTTTCTCTTACCTATGTATATATGTAATATATATATAGAGAGAAAGTATTGGATTCATGTCAAAAATTCGATGTCGAGATTTTGATGGATCTTCACGTTTTGAGGTCCCCTGAATCCAAAAAAGTGGTTTTCGCGACATGGTCTGTCTGTCTGTGTGTCTGTGTGTGTGTGTGTGTGTGTCTGTGAACAAAATATCTCAAGAACGAAAAGAGCTAGGAGGTTGAAATTTTATATTTAAGTTAGGCACCCCCATGGGACGTCACACGAAGCTTTTGAACAAAATCGACCTAAGAGTACTAGCACTTTACTGATTCACTTTTTCAGTTTTTTTCGATTTTCTCAAAATTTGCTCCAACGATTTTTTTTAAAATTCAAAAATCAATTATTTTTTAGATGCTCTATAAAATGTATATTCTCATTTTGTGATTGAAATCTTCTGAAGACCACTTTACTCTTGTACTCCATAGGAAAGATAGGAGAAATGGTTGCCATGGTATCAAAATATAAATATTTTCCCATGCTTATAAATTTTACATCTTGAATTCAATTGTACCATACTGTCGGAAACTAAATACATGTCGACACAAAAAATCTGATGTGACAAGCACAGTACACAACTTTCGATTACCGAAGGTAAGAGAAAGTTGTGTGCTGTGCGCCAGTCACACCAGATTTTTTTTTTTCGATATCTAATCTTTAGCACAAAAGGCCAAATCTCTACCTATTTACGCCACGTAGGCCTACTACAATTCTAAATTATATTGAATACTAATTAATTTAACTTTACTAAGCCGAGTAGTTTCTTTCTTGGTCAAATAGACTTGAGACTATAAATAAAATGGAATTTTTAAAAAAACCAAGCTTGTGGCTGTTGAGCAATGCTAAAAGCACGGGGTTGTTGGCCCCGAGAAACAAGCTTGTGGAACGTCATCGATTCTAATAAATTAATAGAAAACTTAACCCTAAATGGGCTCAGTAGCCACAAAGAGAAGAAAAGAGCTCGCTTTTTAAAGTGTTTTATTTGTATATTTTCATTTAAAAAATATTTCTTTCAATCGGTGCGAAACTTTAAATGTTATTCATATCCAACATCCAATCGCAGATGTAATGAATTTATTAAATTCTAAACGCCTGCTTGTGTGGAGAAGTGAAAAAAAATAAATTTGAATATAATAAGAATCAATTTTAATTCCTGTTGTGTGATAGAGAGATTTACATTCTAAAGGTATCCCTGTGTGGGAGGAGTTTGTTTTATTTTTTATTTATTTTTTTACGAATCTATCAATGAATATTTGCTGATGGTGAACGAAAGAAAGGAAACCAAACAAGAAGAGAGAGCACATGTGAAATAAATAAGAGCAAAGGAAATATTTATTTAGAAAACCTCCTTAACATCACTTATCATTCAAAGGGAAAAAATAAAATCCATTCTCGTGAGAAAAAAAAAAGAGGAAAGAAATAATTTTATATATTTACCAAGCTAATATACAGTAGCCTATAACAATAAAAAAGAAATAATATAATTTATAGGCTATTTATTTATTTAAACAGCCGGGAGTTGAACCATAGATCTGCTGATTTGTAATCTGCATGCCCTGTCATTATGCCACAGAGCTAAGCTATGCTATTTGAATTAAAATTAACAATCTATTAAATTCAAACGCCTAGTGTGGTACTGTGGTCTAGTGACTGTGGTAGGACTTGCCGAGTTCAACTTAGGGGGCCATAGAAGCGATTAGCTACGCCGCACATATCCCACAAACACACTTCTCAAATCTAAATTATTACCTCACTATTCACAACCTCCCTCCTAATCCACAACTTTTGGGGCCCCCCCCCCCAATTTTAAGTAAATTCTGAGCTTCTCTTAATACTTATTTCAAACATAAATTATTCTCATCAGATTTTGTTTCAACTATATACACAAATCACATTTTTTTAATTATCAGACAAAATTTTTTTTATCTTTTCTATTTATATAAAATATTATTTACTATTATAACCCCATCATCCCCCCATTTGTTTTTCTTAAATTTCATTTTTTTTCTCATTAATTTAACTTAAACTGTGAAGATAAATCACATATTTAGTATATAATGATACCCGACAAGATCAACACATAAACAAAAATCTTTTGTCTGAATTGACTAAAATTATCAAAATTATCTTCGTAATAGTTTGTAAATTAAAATTCTGACTCATGATCATTTATTTTTAAAATATAGTACGTACCTCCTTCTCAATATTCAAAACTTTTTCTTGTAAACATTCACACGGAAATAAGACAATACAAACTATTACACAATCGACACCTAGACAAAAGAGATCGATCTAGATATTGATGATTCCACTCTCTATTAACAAGACCATGATTTTCACCTTCACTTATCTAGTAACAATAGTTTCGCTTTGATTATTCACTTTCCATACAAACCCTCCCCCTGGACCCTCTTGCTCGCCTTTGACAAGCAAATGCATCAAATTTATTCTTGCTGACTGTTTGGAAATTTATAAATTTCCCTCTCTGACTTAAATTTTAAATTTCCCGCTTCCACTACACTTCCTGTAACTCTAGCCAATCAGCGTCCTGATCGGCACAGACGGAAGCTAGCCGCTAGCGCTTTATATATAGTAATAATAATGATATTATTAACATATCGCCTGCTGAGAATATATTGGCCAAAGTCTGAAAATTCAATTTTTGAGTCAAGTCTAGCAAACGTTGTTACAACGTCTTCTCTTTTGAGTGCCAAAGTGACGAAAATATATTTCCTTTCTTTGCTGGTGATTCTGACCTATTCATTTGTTGTCCGGCTATTTAAATGTAGTCTATATGTTTATAAAACTTTAAAACAGCTTTTCTCGAATTGTTCAATTTCGGACTTTCGCCACTCAGCAGGCGATATTAGAAATATGGGGGCCTCTATTAGTTAGGCAACCCAAAAGGGTTATAAAGAGAGCGAATGGAACGGAAAGAAGAGTAAGAGGAGGGGGAAAGAAACTCCTACCCCTCTTTTGATTCTAGCCACATGCAGACACTAGCCGCTATGACGACAGCCAATAATATTTCCCATGGGCTAAGAGCATCTCTAAGCTTAAAGTCTCTTCTCTAAAACAAAATTCCATTCAATCTGTGAAGTGGCTGTTGTTTCAACTCCTCCATCACTTATGGTCAAAATTCCATTCTTCGTTTAGCTGTGATTTGTGAAAATTTCAGCTTCTGAGATCATTTTTTCAATAGATTCCTATTTTCTTAAGTTAATTGGTAGCCATTATAATTTCATCGCGCAAGACGAGAAGAAACCCAAGAAGCGAGATCTCTGCACTAAAGGACTAACCCTTTTGAAGTTAGCAAATATTCCACCCATTGCTAGTGTCGGCGCCAGCTTTTTCTCAGTAGGGGGACAGGAGTAATTGAGTAGTATAGTAAATTGACAACAAGGCCCCCCCTCCCGGCGGACAATATACATTTAGGCTATATCATCAAGTAGACAAAAAAAAAAAAAATTGAGAGGCATCCAGGGGGCGGATGTTTTTGTCGGGGGCGCTTGTACCCCTTCTAACCCCCCCCCCCCGTAGCGCCTTCACTGCCCATTGCATACCCATTTTTTGAATGTATTAATTTTTTAAGTACGAGGAATTAAAGAGTCACGAGTGAGACCATTTGGAATTTTTCTCATTAAAATAAAATTTACAAATTTTACATTAAGTTATATATTCCAAAATATTTATTAATAAAAAATTAATTCGCCTTAAATGTATAATTCATATTTTAACTTGGTACAAAGAGCAGAGCTTACGGCCAAAATATTTATTTATATGTCAATGACATTTGTATTTATTTTTTCTTTGCTAAATAAAAAAAAAAGCAAATAACGTATTTTTTTTTCTTTTTTAATTATATTCTTTTCTTTAGGATGATGGCAACCAATGTTAAAAAATAAAAAAATAAAAAAAACCTCAAAAACTTGGTAACGTATTCAAAGCAATCTTTTATTTTTTTTCTTCTCTTTCTCTTTTGCAAAAGGCATTTTGTTCGCTAGTTTATTATTCTCTTAGCCAATCGTCTGGAATTGATCTATATTCTACTCTCTCTCTCCCTCTCTCCCTTGCTTGCCTACTATTACTAGCCTTTCTTTCTTTAAAAGAAGGGAGAGAAGAAGTCAAGAATAAATTTATATACCTGTGTTAAATTCATTTAAAGTTAAATTGACGACGACGACGACGACGTCGAGGGACGAGGGAGGGAGGGAGAGGGTGGAGATTCCTGCAGTGCAGTGAGTTTGAGGATATTCCTTTTCTATATTTCACCTCCAATGTCTAATAAATATTAGTTACACTTTTTTTAAAAGAGAGAAAAAAAAAGTAAAAAGAAGAAAAACGAAAAACAAATGAAAGATTTCTCTCAATTTTATACGGGGATTTTTTGTAAGGAATTTTTATTTTAAAATACAAATATTAACCTCTGAAGAGTGGCTCCGAGAAATCGGAGTGTTGAACGTCCTCGGGGTAGCCTACGAACTTGATATTTAAGGGGGAGCGAAGGTGTTACGCATGTTTTTCCCGATAAGATGGCGTAGTGTGTCATAAAAAGTATGCCCAAAAATCGAGTAATTCAAAAATTTGCCAAGAGATGTCAGAATGGTAGCTAATAATATTTAATGCATTTGGTTGATTTTCATTGATCTTTTAACAATAAATACTTTATAAATGTAATTATATATTATGTATCTTTTATAAAAGCATAAAAATATATAAATGTAGGCCAGATATACGCTATTAGGAGATCGGCTGTTAGACTAGCCTGCCATCTATTGCAAGAATGATGAACTAATTTGACAGTTGGTTTTTAAATAAATCATCTAAGCTTATTTTAAAAATTTCTTAATTAATATGTGATTAATAATAACAATAAATTCATTTTTAAATTTAAAAAAATTAAAGATTTTTGGGCCAGATTGTTTGGCAGTGAAATTTTAAAATTCGTCCAGCAAATTCATATTAATTGAGGACAAAAACAAGATGTACGATACTCGAAACAAAACAAGTTTTGAATACAAAGAATCTCAATAGAGCCAAAAAGCTTTTTGTTTTTATCCCTCAATGTTTTCTAATTAAATACAAGTTTTGAATTTCTCTGAACCATAAAGTGTCGATTAATGTGAAAAGTTTATATTCCCTTTGCCTCTTGATTAAATTGAGGTAGATTTTGTTCCAATCCGTCAAACCAATGTACATTCAGTGTCTCTTTTAGTGCCAGAGGTCAAAGAGATTCTGTGAAATTTCGAATTCGATTACAGTGAGATATTCAAACCGAGTTTACCTTCTCAAGCATTCCACGAATTGTTATTTATATATTATACACTAATATTATTTGACAATTGTCACAAATCAAATAAAACAAAAAAATATAATCAAACAATAGACATCCTGGAATCCATTGTTTATTGAAGGTTTTAGTAATCATAAAATTTCCCTGTTTATAGTAGTCTATAGCCTACTTAATATTGATAAATGAGGTACGGTAGTTATATTATTTTATTAGAAAGGGGTTACTAACAAAACAGAAAATAACAGATGCTCTTGGGGCATGGCTTGTCTCTTTGCCAAGATAGTGTTATTGGAGAAGACACTCTTTTAATTCTTTTTAACTAATGACAAAAACTTGGCAAAGGGATGAACCCACCTCTTAGAGTTTAAATTTTTTAAAGAATTAATTATCTCTACAAAATAGTGCTGTGTATACTTAATGAAATTAGCATTAATGGCCAAGGGTAGGTAGATAATGTCTCAGATTTTTGTATTGTTATAAATACCAAGAATAGAGCTTTCATCATATAAACTAGCCGCGACGTCCTCCTTCGGGCTTCGCGCCTAGCCGGGGGGTTTCGCCCCCCTGGACTCCCCGCCAGCTGGTTCGGGTCCGCCTGCGGCGGACCCTCGCCTTTTCTTCTTAATTAAGGAAAGAAAATTATTATTATTCCATTCCAATTCAGTGCTAGGCTTGAGGATTTGTTTACATTCATGGAATACACAAATGAAAAGAATACATAAATATTTCTCTATACATTTCCTATGGGAGAAATCGTAACTTTACGAATTAATAATTCAAAAAGTTTTTTTTCGGGATGAAAATAATTTTCCTGTAATTCAGAGAAGGTCCTCTTTATGCATATAAAATTTCATTTCAAAATTCTAACGAGAAGTTGCCTAAATAGAGCGTGACAGACAGACAGTCGGACATTAGCGAATTATATATATAGATTAGGATAAATAAAAGGCCAAGCAGCTATGTTTCTTTCTTTATTATAGAACCCAAAGCTACGTTTCGGTCGACTATGCGACCTTCTAGGGTCCAGTCCACAGAAAAACCCTCTTATTATTTCTGTTGACTGAACCCTAGCCTGGAAGATGGTCGCATAGTCGACCGAAACGTAGCTGTCTTTTTAATTTAAGATTTGCGATAAACAATAGCATATAAATGTAAAATAACAAAAAAAACAAGTTTAATAAAAATGAATATTTTTATCAGAGGCGTAGCGAACTTAACTCGCGCCCGGGGCACAATACCTTTTAAGCCCCCCCCCCCCATTCGAAAACCGTATATTATAGTAAAATATACAAAATTATTATATTACACTGGCACTAAATTTACAATTTATTTTCCAGAAATCAATTATGATAAAAATAAAAATTATCCAACAATTTTTTGTTTTGCGAACAATTTGGCGCCCCTTTGAGTAGCCCCTGGGACATGATGACCCCCCTTGCCCCCCCCCTCGCTACGCCACTGATTTTTATGTTTGTATGGGCTGATTCGTATTAAACAAAAGCAAACTTTAATTAAAAAATTTAAGTGTTTTTAAGTGTCTATAATCATAATTCCAGCATTAGAACAGAAACCCCTCCTCCAAAAAAAAAATAATTTTTTTTGTTGACCTGTTTAATTAAAACAATCTATAAATAGAGAAAGATTTTTATTTAAAGATGAAACCCAATATTTAATCTACTTAAAAAATAATATTATATAATATTCAAAGATAAGTCAATATTAAAGAGTCCATTAATAAAATTTGAAAAAAAAAAAAAAATTAACTTCTCAGAAAGAGAGAAAGCAAAAAGAAAAAGAAAGAAGATTCACTCGCGTTAATTGCCAATGATATACCACCAGCAGCCTCTCGAGTTTTTCAAGTTGAAAAGAAAAAAAAAAAAAAAAAAAGAATGAGAGAACTTCATTAAATTAATAATAATCATTATAATAAGTGAAAGGGGAGTGAAATGTTCATTGAGCTAATAGAAGAGGTCTTCTTTTTAAGAGGTAAACATGACTGTAAATTAGCGTTGAAAAAAATTTCTATTTATTTAGGAGATGAATATTTAAAGAAATAAAAATGGCTCTTTCTAAAAACAACAAAAAAATAAAATTAAAAGCGTGAAATATTTTTTCATAATAATTTAAGTTTCTCACTTTTTTTGTGTAGCACATTTTCAATAACACGGGTCGACAAG